>VXBZ01007848.1:0-46673 GCA_013399135.1 Heliornis fulica | reverse complement strand
CATTGGATAGAGTAAAATGGAGTACAACTGTAGAGGAGAGGAGAGGAGAGGAGAGGAGAGGAGAGGAGCAGCAGACAAAAGAACATGACTTGACTATTACAGCAAAATGAACAAAAGGGAGTACTACTGCTTTGTAAATCTATTGGGGAAAACACCAAGTTAAGGAAGGAGCTAACAGAAAGTCAGGAATACATTTCTTTCACTATTGGAAAATTTAGAAGAATTTTTGTCACACTGGAAGTGAAATTCAAAACCAATTTTCAATTTGGAAGCAGTCTCAGCTTCTTTTAGGAACCTTATAAACTTTGTAAAAGGGATTGGATTAGATGGTTGCCTATTAAAGAGTAGACTGTATTCAAAAATGCTGGAGGTATCATCCAGCTCTACATTCATGTGAGAGATAAGAGACTATGAATCTTTCAAGCTGAGCAACTTAAAGCATTAAATAAGTGATTATATTATTGGCAGCCCTGCTGCAACATCAGATCTCCAAAGACAAGAAACAAGATTAGATCTTTCTAAACATCAGGGACAGAAGAAAGAGCTTGCTGCACCTGTGTCACAATCATGCAGATTTATAAAGTTTTTCTAGTACAGAATCTTTTTTTTTTTTTCTGTACACTGAACTTGTGCCTTTCGTCTATCGCTGTGCATATCCCAAAAGAGTCTGGCTATATATTCTTCACATCCTCCTGTAAGGTAGTTAGAGGAAGCAATAAAATACCCTCTGCCTTCTAGAATAAACCCAGTCCTCACGGTCACTACCTCTACATAATGTGCTACAAGTTCCAAATCATCTCAGTGACCTTCCATTGGACTCACTCCAACACATCAACATTGCAGGACAAGTATGCAGGACAAAGAGATGTGATAAAGCACTTACAGGGACAGCCTATGTGTTAAATCCTCAGAAGTAAAAAATGACACATGGCATATTTAAGCAGGGGAAAACAAATGTAATGTAATGCTTTTTTTTTTTTTTGTGTTAGCAATTCATTGCTCACCAAACTGGTGATTTTAACATTTCCAGAGCTTTTAATGTGATGTTTTTCTTCCAGATTACCTTCTCATTCAATTTCATCAAGTTCAGGTATTGCAATGTCTAGCTTTTGAAAAATCGAAGTTCCTTTTTAACAATATGGTCAATGGTCCAAAAGACTTCAGTATGAGAGTCAAAACCAAAATGTTTAGATGAACTACGTTTCATTTGTACAAAACATAAGCATTCATCATTTAACATAGTTTAATAACCTTGGATACAGATATCTGAATTCTCTAATGCAAAAAAAATATGTGACTAGGTGGAAAGACAGAGCCTTTTACCCCATACAGGAGGATATTGACCTTTACTTAAATTGAAGATATTAAATAACTGCTTAGGAAAGACTATCTTCTTATAAACTAAATTGCTTCAGTGATGATTCTGACTGCTTTCAACAAAGTAAAACCTAAAACCACACAAAATAAACAAGTTCAGAAAGAGAATTAAATGGATGTGCATTAGTGAAATACATCTCCAAGTAAAACTTTTACTATTTTGCTCATATTTTAATAAGCTTAAGGCCAAATATCAAGGTTTTCACTCAGATAATACTTCCACTGAGTTCAAATTCTAAGAACTGCTTAGATATCTTTTCAGTCCCTGTACTAGCTCTTTGCTCATTCACTGTGTTGGCACAAGTAGTCCCACCAAATAAATCCTTTGGATAGAGGGCCTTGTAGTAACGCAGCTTAGCCTTCATTAATAAACAGTGTTCTACAGAAGTTGAGTGGATTATAAATAAAGTATTTTTTAATTGCTATAATAATAAATCAGAAATGTGCTCTACCAATTACGCTTGCATTTTGTAGTCAGCCTGGTTGCTAGGCTTTTTTTTCCAAACCTATAGGTCATGCTATATGGTTTTCTCTCTGGTATTTTACAGAAACTACATAACTTCAATTATTTTCTTTAATAAATGTGGTTTAATATATTATTTCAGATTCTTGAAGCATCTAGCAAGATGCCTTGAAAAACGGGGCTGAGATAGCTATTACAGTATTATATACTTATGAGTCAAAGGTGATTGAGTCCAAATTAGTTTATCCTAATAAAACTCAGCATCTGAAAAGAATCTTAACTGGTTTCCAAGGTACCTACAAATGTAACAAATTATAAGACAGAAGTATTACAGTAATGCACACGTCTCTGTGCAAAAATGTGGTGGGAATTGATGATGAGATAGCCTATAACTATTTCTTCTTATTTAATTTTTAAAGTTTCAATGATATTTTTTTTTTTTACATTTTCCCTCTCTGTTGATCTAATCTTCAGCAAAAACTAAGTTAAGGCTAAAGGTAAAAGGTAATTAAATTACTAAAATAAATGAATCTCCTGTGTCAGTTAAATTTCTTTTCCTGTTCTCAATTATTTAATCGAAATGTACTGTAAGCAGAAGTATGTACCTGGGGATAGGCTTATGTGACATAAAGTAAAAGAATGACAGGATTTACAGACTTTGTAAATTAAATCATATTATTCATGCCTTTTATAATGATTCGAATGACTTTCAAAAGATGCAGTCACTTTATGCTTTCTAATCCTTATGAAGTAAATAGAAATAACATGCTGATGTCACTTTTTCTAATAATGTTTTCAAAGAATCACCTTTGAAATACTTTCACCAATCACTTTATTTCTGTAGCTGCATTGCAGAATTTCGAATAGGCTTCTTTTATCCAGGTGCTTTTTTTTTTCCCATTCATTCAGAAACTTGTAAAAAGTACTTAAAATGACCTCTCCTGTTCTATGTGATACTAGACCTTGCAGACTTGGAACAATCCCCGGCTATTTGCACTAAAAGGTTTTCAGACATAAAAATAAGTTTTATTAATTGTGTGTGTATTTGATAAGGCCTCTCTCACAGGAACTGGAAGAAGGAACTGAAGTTAATCTATGTGTGATTTTATTAATCGAAATATAATTTAGTTAGAGCAGATGAATATTATTTGCATTTGTCAGTCTTTAGTATATGAGGAATGAACCTTAATTGAGAAAGAGTGCACAAATAGGTTTGAAGCATTTAATTGGATGTATGTACTCAGAAACATTTATCAAAGATAAAGAAGACAGGGAGGTTGTCTGGTTGTGTGAACAAAATACTGACCTTAACCTTGAGTCTATAACTACCAGTGCTATGAGACCAACAGCCAGTCTCTGAGAGACTGATGCTCAACTCACAACCACATCAGTCAGATCGGCTCAGCACTGAGCTATTGCAGCAAAGATGCTTTCCTATGTGTTCACCAATCTTCAGAATATCCCTCCAGTAGAATAAAGCACTGTCAGGATGATCTGAGGTGAAGAAAAACAGAAGTAGAATGTTTGCATTCTGACTCCAAGAAAAGTAAATTGTTAGTAGCTGCAGGGAATGAAATATTTCGTTTCCAAGGAACAGCATATATTTTTTATTATACAAACATTGAGTAGGAGTAGGGGGAGGAAAAGACTAAAACAGAAGACAGTGTCTATTACAAAGGAAAGGTGATATGTAAGGGCACATGCTAGGTAAGATTAGAGTCATGCTATAAGAACTCAGAACTTCTTTCTTTCCTGTTCCTTTCGTTCCCAGATCTCCCATCCTAAACCCTCCCTACAGGTCAGGATCAGATCCTGTAAAGCCAGGATCAGTCTTTCAAAGTTGTAGCATCAAATTCTGAATAACCTCAGCTGAGACAGGACTTTATTCAGGATTTATATGGACAGAAAGACATTGAATGAGCATATGACAATAATTCATTGACTTTGATTTTATTGAGAGCTGTATTGTATATTGTATGTCCCTGACAAAACATTATGCCTAATGTTTGCTTTGTAGTACATTTCTGAGTCCAGATGCAAAGCATATCCAAGAACAACTTCCGCACTACTTTTATTGTATTGACTGAAGAAAGTAGAGTATAATTGCTGAAACTCCAGAAATAAATGAAGTAACATGAAAAATATAAAATCAATTGTTGACCAGAAGGATTAACCTTCATCAAATCTGAAGCAAATATTATTCTCTTACAGTAATGAATGTATTTCCTTTTACATAAATAAATGACTGCAGTATATTTCAGATCTCAGTGTTGGTGTATAATATAACTCAATATACTTCAATATACCTCTGTTATGGACATGTTGGTTTAATTTCTCCCAATTGCCATGATTAATCAAAAATTTATTGAGAGTCATCTTGCAATGACATGGGCCAGCTCACTCAGCATTCATGGGTGCATCCCAACAGGATCAATGGACATATGTATGTCCAGTTTGGTTAAATATTCCCTGACGTGATCCTTTTCCATGAAAATGGATCCTCCAAGCACATTCTCCCTGCTCCACACTTTCCGTCTATTCTCTGAGACCTGATATTTTCAAAGCCCGGTCTTGAGACAAAGCAAGCATTCAGTACCTCAGCCTTTGCCATGCCCTTTGTAATGAGGTGTCTCATCTTGTTGAGTGTTGGGCCCATATTTTCCTTAGTTGTTCTTTTGTCATCCATGTACTTACATTAATCTCTTCTTGTTGTCTTTGACATCTCTGGACAGATTCAGTTCTATTTGGGCTTTAGCTTTCCTAACTTCACCTCTGGATTCTGAGGCAATGTTTCTGTATTCCTACCAGTTTAGCTCTTTGCTTCTTC
This sequence comes from Heliornis fulica, assembly GCA_013399135.1. NCBI lineage: Eukaryota > Metazoa > Chordata > Aves > Gruiformes > Heliornithidae > Heliornis > Heliornis fulica. The sequence goes on along the minus strand of VXBZ01007848.1, from coordinate 42,006 downwards.
TCTGTGTATGATTTTTGCTTTTGTTTTTGCTTTTGTTTTTATTTTGTTTGTTTGTTTTTGTTTTTGGTTTTGGTTTTGGTTTTTTTGTTTGTTTGTTTGTTTTGGTTTTGGTTTTTGTTTTTGTTGCATTTGGCATGAAGCTCTTTGTTGATCCACACAGGTCTCTTGGAATTTTTGTCTGACTTCTTATTCATTGGGAAGGAGCTCTCTTGGGCTTGGAGGTGATCCTTGAGTATTTACCAGCTTTCTTGAGGTCCCCTTTCCCTACAGGACTGTAACCACAGGACTCTTCCAAAGTATGAAAGGTATGCTTTCAGAACAATGCAGCCTTTTCACTGCCAGAGAAAGTAATTTGTATTATTCCCTGTATGTGTGTTCCTCATCCATGTAACACCAAATATTTGACCAAGGGAAAATTTTCATAGTAATGTTCTTCTCACTTCAGTGAAAGCAGAGGGTCTCTCTTTTCTTCCTGTGTTGTGTTCTTCCAAGACATCATCTTTGATGGAGTTCAATTGTCACAGATACTGGAATCCATTGGTCTCAAGAGTATTGCCAAAACTCTGTGTTAGGCTATTGTAGCAGTCACCTGTGAAATAAAGTTGGGGAGCTGTCAAAAATAAAAGCTCATAAAAGAAAATCCTCGTTTCAGTCAGATAAATCTAGAAGTCCTAAACAATATTGAGAAGTAACAAAAAAAATTCTCCTACAAATATACTAACAAATACCTTTTTCTGGCTCAGGTAAGAAACAGTGAAAATACATTTAATCAGCGTAATTGATTACAAATTAAAGGGAAGGCTGCCAAAGCAGAGAAAGCAGCTGCAGTGAATCTGTGAGAAGGAAATGAAATGATGCCTACAGGTTACTGCATGCTTCATAAAAGTTATTTATAACATTTACAATACCCATTTTTCATTAAAGCCAAACAACAGAAAAAGATAGCATGGACTACCCTTACAATAAATTCAAATAAATTTGCCTGTGCCAAAAAGACAGGTTTATTGAGCACGTTCATTCCATTTTTGGAGGATATGGGGATATGGGATTTTAATTATTGTACTCTATGCTTTGAAAACATTAGCAAGTGAGTCACATATTTACTGTAGTTCAGTCATTTTGACAGCTACAAGGCTGCAAACCACACCTGGATACTGTTAATAATATAAGGTGAATACCGACATTAATATAAGGTTTTATCTTTCAAAATTATCCGGAAATGTAGTAAAACTTGCCAACCTTTGTTATCTAAATTTCAGCCACTTGAGATTTCCTCTTACCCAAAAAAAGACAGGATATGAAGCACTGTAGATCATAATGAACATGCTCTCAAACTGTCCAAAAGCTCAGTTATCTAAATTGCCTTGTTGTCCCCTAGGGTTGTTCCCTAAGACTTGGAGGAAAATAAGATCACATTGTAGTCTAGTTCTAGTTACATATTGTTCTTCAGTATTTAGAACGGGAAATACTTGAGAAAGTAAAATTCATAAGGGAAAAGAAAGTTATTTAAATTTTAAATGTAAATTACTGAGAAAGTTGATTATTCCTTGTGACACATACATTACTAGAACTTACCTGATCAAACTCAACAATAATCTACAAATTATTGCTTTATTTTGGTTTTGGTCCTGTTTGTATGTGTCTGCTAATATGAAAGACTAGATCTTAAAATTCTCTATCTAAAATTTCACACAATTCCTTAGGTGACTTTTGGGGTGACTGTCCCCTTGGGAGAGATGTGGGAGCCCAGGTTCTGTAGCCAGTACCAGAAAAGAGTTAAGGTCTTGCTGGAGGCTGAAATACACAAGGACATTGTGAGAAGGCTGACCCAAACTCAGTGAACTCTGTGTGAATCTAATGAAGGACTTCACTAAATTAAACACTGAGTCTAAAGTCCCATCTCTTGCTGACCATGACCCAAGGGTCTGTGTGACCACTGATCAGGGTTAAGAAAGCACTATCCTTTCTTCCAAAGGACATTCTTTCACTTCACCCTTCCAAGTCTGCCTATACATAGGGTTGAGGTGACTATGGATACTGCTGGGACTAGACAATCTTTTGATCTTTTTCAAACTCTTAACAATCTGTGATTCTGTGAATGTGCTCTCACAAGCAGGAAGGAACTCAAGGTTAATCCTTTCTGCTGCCAATAAAGAGGCAAGATCTTGTTTCCTACTTGCCAGTAGAGCATCTAAATTGCCAACATAAAGCACAGTCTGTGCAGGAAATATCTCAACCCCTTATACCACAGACTTTGTCATGGGCAGTGTCCTGGTTTTGGCAACAATAGAGTTATATTATTTTTTCCTCCATCCCTTCTGGGGTGATGGTGGAGGAGTGCTGGCAAGGCTAAACCAAGACAGTCAGAAGGAAACTCAAGACACTGTGGGCCATGAAGATAGGTGAATGAGGAATTAACCCACCAGTACTTACTGAGTGAGGAGATTCCCTTACCTGGCAGAGGAATTTCTAAGTGTATTCAGTTCAGAAATCTCAGTATTACTCACTGAACCATCCAGGGGTACAGAGACATAGATTATGGACACCAGGCCTCAATTAAAGCCATGTTTCTGCATTATGCCCAACACGTCCTGACCAAAGCAGGCAAAGGGGCCTGCTGTAGACTCCAGGCTAACAGCTTTCACAGTATAGCCCACCTTCATATTGGAGCACAAGTATCATTTCTCTCTGGGGTTGCTCTTCCCTGCGTATGCAAAGGGGTAAACAGTCTGCTACTGTGAGGACAGAAGGAATGGTGGTGGAACAGATTCTTTCCATGGTCTAGGAGAGCTTTTAACTTTTTGCACACTTGTTCGCTGAGAGAAGAAACAGATGTTTGTCTGCAACTCTGTGACAGGACGGATCTGGAAGACCTTGATGCATGGTATTTCTTGGATGCTGCTTCATTATCACCTGGCCCAGAAAAAAAATACCTTGCCACCTTCTTGCAGTAGAAATAAAGTCAGAATTCTCTTCCTGATTATTTTTCAGAGAAAATAATTTCCAGTTAAATGTGAATACACTCAGACAGAAAAGAACACTCCACTGGGACTCCTCAGAAGGTACCAAAATAATATAACAGCAATAACTATTGTTTAATAGAAATAAGATTAGCATAAATTCCACACAATATAGATATAGTCAGCTAGTTACAAAGGATTGCATGGTGCTCAATTAAGTGTTTAATCAATGTATATTTCCTAGCTTATGTCAATTTATAAAAGCTAAGTATATTAATAATAAAGCAATGACTAGCAAAGTATAGCATTTATGATCCAACCTATTCCAAAGTGCTGAATGGGTACTGTATTACTTGTAAGGTAGAAGCTACCTGTAAGGTAAATACAGAAGGAGAAACACAGATCAAATAAAACCAGATTTTTAACAGATGGGGCATCTACCACCGCTCTGAGCAGCCTGTTCCAGTACCTCTCCACCCCCATCATAAAAGTTTTTTTCCTTCTATCTACAGCGAAACTACCCCTTTTTAGATTAAAGATATTACCTCTTGTCCTATCACTACAGACCCTATTAAAAAGTTTGACCCTATCTTTCTTACAAGGCCTCAGCCTCCCCAGAGTCTTCTTTTCTCCAGGCTGACAACCCCAACTCTCTCAGCCTGCCCCATAAGAATATTTAGAGATTTCACAGCCTCACTCTGCACCCAAAAAAAGGTCAGTGGGAATAAAAGGCTGAAGTAAGTATCCTGCCGAATTCACTACCTTTAAAATTGTTCTTATTATACCGAAGATAATAAAATTCTGCTACACCACATTTGTGTGATTAAACCCAGCATATATTGATAACACCTCATTTTCTTGGATCTGGGCACAGACCCAGGCTATAGTCCCTTAGCAGAATGCATGAAAAGCAGTTTTGGTACGCCAGAAAGAACAGTTCAGGTCTCTCCTGCCACCAGATATGGAGATGTAGAGGAAAGGGCACAAATAAGGAAGGCTGAAGGAGGAAACGTGGGTGTTCAGGAAAATGTGGCTTGCTGCTTCTGCTACTTCAGCCATGACCAGCCTGACCTTACAGGATTTCAGTATAAAAAAAATGGTCAACACAAACATAGATCAGATTGTTCCACTATTCAGTTTTCCCATGCAGCAATTTTATTTTTACTATGCTTAAAGCCAATTTAGTCTAGGAAAGTCATAAAACCAGAAATGTTGAGAAATGGGTTTTATTGCTTTTCAGAATCAGTTCAGGCTGGCCTGAGGCTGTCTTCAAAGACAGCATGAACATTTTCTTTGCATGATAATTTTTCTTAGCTTTCAGCTAATAAGAACCACTCTATACATTGCATCTTACATAATACAGTTGTATGACAAGACATAATTGGTTATTTCTGTGATGAGAACCTCTGATAAAATATTTGCTCCAAATATCAGGTATTTATAAAAATATAACAATCTGCAAAATATTAAAACCATTTCATCTGAAGTGTATTTCTTAATTTTCCTCTCAGATACCTATCTACACTGCTGCAGGTATAAACTCATCTTGCACTACAGGCATTGATGTTAGGTTCTTCACTGCAGTGACTTTGCTGCATCAAAAGTTAACTTACCTCTAGGTTTTCCTCTCCTCCCTCAGTCTTCTTTCCCTCGATCACTTATCAAACTGTTCAAGGACCTACATCTTATCTAAAATTTATCCTGACACAGAACCAGCTTGTCCTTCTGGATTTGGAGCGCAGTGGAAGGCGGGGGGAGAAGGGAGAGGAGGAGAAAGGTGGAGGGGAAGGAGGGGGAGGGGGAAGGAAAAAAAAAAGAGAATGTTAAGAGAAAAAATCTGATTTCTGAAGAATCACAAAAAATAACACTACATTACATATTCTGTGTGCATTGATTTTTCTGGGTTTTGGTTTAGTTTTAGATTTAAACAGCGAATTTCACTGCAGCTAGTACATAATGAATCAATGTCATCTGTAATGACATATGTAGGCTGGCAAACAAGAATATAGCCAAGCAAGCTCCTGTATTTCTACCCTTCCTTGTAAAAGTTTCTATGTAATTCTTCTGTGGCAGGTAGTGAGATCTATCTTTTATTCCACAGATTGCTACTTCTTCTATTTAAGTTGTGATTATTTTAACAAGATTGATTGATTGTAAGGAAATGTAAACACTATTTTCTGGAGAAATCTTGTAAACCCCTTTAAGTGATGCAAAAATCAGCTCATGTTAATGGTTTTATTAGTCATTTCTGTCAAATCAAATACCTTCTGCTACGGAACAACAATGCCCTTTAAAGACTTAGAATTACTTAAATGCTTTCACTTTTCATTATTGCAGTGAATTTTTCCACAGATTTAATTCAGTGCTGTTCTAAATGCATTTTACAAAACTTAGATTAGGAAGATATTGATTTGCATAAAAATCTTAAAGCTTCTTCTTCAGCCTTTTTCCAAGGAAAACAGAAAACATCAACAGCTCCTTTTGTCTTCGAGAAAAGCCAGACTTGGGACTATGAAGAGAGAGTATAACCTTATAGCAAGGTTTACTTGTCATGTTAAAATTCTATTCAAATATCTTTCAATGTACATTGCTTTACCCTGCTCATCACTGTAGTTTCTGAGAATCATTTAATATAAATTAACATCTCCAAAGTTTTTCTTCTTTTATACTTTTTTATGAAGAATTATATTCAGTAAACCACTTACTTTACAGTTTTTTAACCTTGTAAGCACCCATGCTTTGCTGGTTTCTTGTTGCAGACAGTGAGACTAGAAAAGTGTTTAAAGTAGAAGGTATGCAACAGTATGGCCCAGAGCTTTTGGAGCTGTTCTCAGCTTTGTCTTAAGATGTATGCTGAAAGCACTCTCAGGATAGACAAGTTGTATAATTTTTCTATGGAAAACTGTTTTCTATTAGAAAATCACAACTGCAATGAGCCTCTTTAATAGAGCATTTCTTAATCCATTGGTTACTTCTGTCAACTGCTTTGAGCTCCTAGTAAGTATCCTAATAAGGAAGGAGACTTGGATTTAATATGATACGAAACAGAGAGAGAGAAAAAAAGCAGAGGATAAAAAGACTTCTCTGGTATCCTGGCCATTTCTGCTAAGGAGATGTACTATAGCATTCTCTATACATTGGGGTTTCCTAAAAGCTAGTGTGTGTTACATCTCTGAACAGCCTACTACCTGTCTGCCCTGGTATAAGTGAATGCAGTGTTGGGTAAGAAGAATTTGTCTAATACTTGTGAGTCTAGATGTTAGTTCCAGAGGCAAACCAGACATTGTCTATGATGACTACTGCTGGGAGTTACAGCTTTGCTGAAAAACTTTCAAGGTTCTCATGACTACATTGACTCTGTCAGAGAAAATGGAGAACAAATGCACAAGTGGTGTGTACTGCCTGAATACATAGCTCAATCATGTAACTTTGCAGTCTGACAGTTGCTGCTGCTGCCTCTAAGGCAAGACACAGACAAGATGGTTAACTACTACTGTGTTCTGGAAAGGAAGCTTGGATGCTAAATATGAATAGGAAGAAAACTGAATTTGATGGAATAGAAAAACAAGGCTCAAATGACTGAAATTAGGCTTACTGTTCTTTTTCTTTTCAGGGAAGATTTGAAACATTTTATGTTATTTCTTTGGATCTCTGTCATCTCTTTCACATTCAATATTATTATATCATAAGCAGCAGTATTAGCTCTTAGAAAGAGGATCCAGAAAGATGAGAGCCTTCAATTCACTTTACCAGTTAAGTGGATGTCAGCAATGTCATTACAGTGATCTCCATCTTATAGTTAGCTGCATCTAATGCATTAGTTTGGTTAGACAAGATCCGAGTTCATCACTGATTATGCGCTCTCTTACCTCATTTGGCAACGTCAGCGTCAGTTTGCATATAATGTACCCCAAATAACTTCTGTTTGTTTTGAGTTATTTTTAATGATTCATATCCCTGACAGTCTACTAAAATAAGTATTTGGCTGTAGAATAAAACTAAATTATGTGGCCCCGTTGGAACTGATCAGCAAACTTCAAAATAAACTCTTTTCTAACTCTGTTTTTCATCTCTTCCCTTAACCAAAGTCCCACTATCACCCTCTTATTCTCATCTTTACTTTTCTGTATAAAGAAGAACAAGACTTTAGTGGCACAGCTTCTTGAGATTACCTCTATTTGTACCCAGTCAGGTGGATTTACTGAATACATTTGAACAAACTAAGACTGTATACTTAAGCAGCCTCCACTGAATTTCCAGTTTACATATTGTGATGATAAATTAAGGGCTTATCTTTTGTCCTCCAATATCCAGGATAAGGTTAGTTAAATGTTTGAACTGTGCTACGATTACCTCAAACCATTTGTTTTTCACTTGTTTACTTTCAAAATCTTTATGGAATGAAATAGCCTTACTTGAGCTTTAGTTTGTTTTTTGGGTTGTTTTTTCATAGACAAAATAGTTTTTTGTTTTCTTCTTTCTTTTGGTATCTGAACAGACTGAACACTTTATAGCTTCAGGTTACCTTTATAACAAGGAGGAAATAACCTTTTCTTGGGCATTCTTGCCATCTGAACTGCACCTCAGTACAATTCTGTGACAGCAAATAACTCTTTCTTAGATTTAGCACTTGCCAGTCTGGGATATCAGGTCTGCAAATGATGTAGGATTCACCTTTCTCATGCAAACCTATTTGGCAACTACAGAAGAGTGGACAGCTGCCCCAGCTCCAAGGCTCCACTTCTAAGTTGTGAGAAAAGCTACATTGCTTGCTGATGTCACTACCCTCAACAAATCAACAGAGGCTCATCAGCAAGCAGATTATCCTAGGCTATTCTCTTCCTTTTGCAAGGAGAAAATGAGAAGTAGACAATAAGGCAAATGTCTGTTGCTGTGACTTGTCTTCCACAACACAGGAAATCGAAGTTTTCCAGAATGGAAGGTTGCAATCAGTCTTTCTCATGCATATACTGTACTGAGAATGCATGTACTGAGAAATTACCTTAAGCAGTGTCTTCAAAGCACAATATGTAATACAATAGGTGCCTGGATATCCTAGTAACCCATTCTCTTCCCCACATGATGAGAGAATAGAGTGAACAATCAGCAAGTTCGCTGATGACACAAAGCTGGGAGGGGTGGCTGACACACCAGCAGGTTGTGCTGCCATTCAACAAGATTTAGACAGCCTGGAGAGCTGGGCAGTGAGAAATTGAATGAGATTTAACTAGGGCCCTCGTTGTCAGGAAGGCCAATGGCATCCTAGGGTATACTACAAGGGGGTGGCTAGTAGGTCAAGAGAGATCCTTCTCCCCCTCTACTCTACCCTGGTGAGACCGCAACTTGAGTATTATGTTCTGGGCCCCTCAGTTCAGGAAGGACATAGAACTCCTTGAAAAAGTGCAGCTCAGGGCCACTGAGATGATTAAGAGAGTGGAAAACTTTCCTTATGAGGACAGGCTGAGAGAGCTGGGTGTGTTTAGCTTGGAGATGAGGAGACTGAGTGGTGACCTCATTAATGCTTATAAATATGTTAAGGGTGAGTGTCAGGAGGATGGATCCAGGCTCTTCTCTGTGATGGCCAGTGATAGGACAAGGGGCAAAGCTGGTCCAAGCTGGAACACAGGAAGTTCCATGTCAATGTAAGGAAAAACATTTTCACTGTGAGGGTGACAGAGCACTGGAACAGGCTGCCCAGAGAGGTTGTGGAGTCTCCTTCTCTGGAGACATTCAAGACCAATCTGGATGTGTTCCTGCATGATTTATCTAGGTGATCCTGCTCTGACAGGGAAGTTGGACTAGATGATGTTTTGAGGTCTCTTCCAACTCCTAATGTTCTGTGATTCGTGTGATCCCTCTTCAAGTGGAGAGTGGGGGACCTAAAACCAGTCACAATATTCCAAATGCAGCCTCCATAATGCTGTTGACACATGGAAGATACTACTGTTAACCACTGCAATACAGACTACTGAATAGTTTTGCTTCATTTGAAAAGCATATCATGTTGGCTCTCATTTGAACTTGTATCCACCAAACTCTCCAGTCCTTTTTGTGTAAGGTTATTCCACTTAGAATGGAGAGCTCTGCTCCTCACTTCACTGAAATCTGTGAGGTTGCTGTTTGGCTGAATCTTCAAGTTTATTGGTCTCAGAACAGAAGCTCTACCGTTCCTTGTGTCAGTCACCCTTTCTTCATTTAATTCTGAAACTTACTGAGGATGCATGCTGTGTCCTAATCCACTTTGCTGATGAAGCTGCTGAAAATTAAAGATCCCAGTATTGATGCGTAAGATAATCTGTTGCTGGCTGCCAGCTGGATCTTACATCATTAATCACTACCCTTTAAGATCATCATCATCCACTCCATCTTAACAGTCCACACTTCCCTAGCTTCCAAATGAGAAAGCTGTGGGACAAAGTAAAAAAAAAGAAAATAATTATTTCACATAGTATTGTGTAACAACCTCTCTAGCTGACACCTACTCTTGACTACATTTGATTCAGCACAAATTTCTGGACTGTGGACCAGTAGATACACCTAAATACCAACAGTTGGCAAAATAAAAAGTTAGGTATCACTCACTTCTTCTCAAAATATTATCTATCACCCTCTGAAAGTTATCAGTTATTACTGAGAAAAAAAATATAAATCAGCCTCTGGAACAGTGAGAACTACCATGCAGGCATTGCAGTTTCACAGAATAGCAGACTAGTTGAGCCTGGAGAACATCTTTGGAGATCACCTCGTCTAGCCTGACCACTCAAAGCAGGGTCATCTAAAACAAATTACTCGAGTAGGTTTGGAATATCTCCAAGGATGAAGACTGCACATCCTTCAGTATTCAGCCATCCCCACAGTAAAAATGTTTGGTTGGTTGTTGTGGGATTTTTGTTACATTTTAATGAAATTTCCTGTAGTTCAATCTGTACCATTGCCTACTGTGCTCACTAGGCAATGGTGAGAGCAGTCTGGCTCCATCTCTTCTTTACTGTCCCTCCTTCAGCAGTAATTTATACACATTGATAAGACCCTCCTGAACCTTCTCTTCTCTGGGTTGAGCTCTCTGTCTGCCTCTTTCCATATGACAGATGCTCCAAAACCTTGGATATTTTCATGGCTCTTCAATAAGTCCATATCTTTCTTGTACTGGTGAGATTAAAACTACACCTAGTATTTCAAATTCATCTCATCAGTACTGAACAGAGAGGAAAAATCCTCACCCATGATGTGCTGTAACATTCATCTTAATGCAGCTAAGGAGCTTTTGGAGTTATTTGCCACCAGTTGACACTGCTGCCTCATGGGCATCCTTTTTTTTTTCACCAAGGCTTCCAGTTCCTTTTCTGCTGAGATGGGAAAAGGGAGCTAAAGCTCTAATTTGTCAAGGTAAATAAGACAGTAATATTTTTAGGTGTTCTTTTGCATCTTTTACTTTGGAGTGGTTGCATATCATATCAAACACTTCATTACCTTCAATTACACAGGATACGTTGACTGAGTACATTCCCTCTGCTTACTCCAAAATTCTTCCAGACCACCTGAAAACCTCTTTTCAACAGCAGATTTCCCCCCCTCCCACCCTTACAAGGAACAGCACTGTGTCTCTTTTGCTGTGCTTGCAAAATACATCTTGTTCACATCTGTCATGTCCTGTCGTGACAGTTCTACATGAAGGCACAATATTGCTTTCTTTCCTCACTTTCAGCAAGTGATTCTCCTTGGTGACTGTGTCCCCTTCCTCTGGCCTCAGTCAAGCGCTGTGTTGTGAAGTAACTGCAGTCTGCCGGAGGCACTGTGAAGTCACTTCACATAGATGCAGGCATGATATACTGAGTCTGCAAAACACCATCCTTTTAAGATAATACATGCCTGGTGGAGGTATCATTTTGGAGACCTTTAAGTCTCCTCAAAGGCTAAGGAGCTGTTGCTTCCATGGGTTTATAGTGCAAATAAAGTACCAAAATATCCCAGAAATCCATGGAAAATACATCACTGCAGGTCATGCCTTGGAGTGTGTAGAAGAGACCACATTCTCCTGTTGCAGACCTCCAAGCCTCCTCATGGACAGATTCCATGTGTGGTGTAGCTGCAGCCAAAAATGAAATCTGACTCTGTGTGGAGACAGAGGTTAATTTCCTTGCAAACTCAAATCTTGCACTAGGGTAACTGCATGGAAGATAGTTTTGGGCAGAGTAACAGCATCTGGCACAGAAGTTACTCTGAGCCTAGAAGAAATAATGACTCCAAGGTCATCTTAAGTACTAACAGTACACTGTAGTCTAGAGTCCAAGAAAGGATGGGGAAGGGAAAGTCAGTAAGCTCAGCAACAATGTTTAAGTCATCATGCTGAATACTGACTACCTGTAAGTGTAGCTCCATGTTTGATCATTACTTCCTTCAAGTAAAGTTAACACATGCTGTGGTGGGTTGACCCTGGCTGGAGGACAGTTGTCCACCAAACCTGCTCTATCGCTCCCTCTCCTCAGCTGGACAGGAGAGAGAAAACATAATGAAATGCTCGTGGGTTGAGATAAGGACAGGGAGAGATTATTCAGCAATTACTCTCATGGGAAAAACAGACTCAACTCAGGGAAATTAATTTAATTTATTAGCAATCAAATCAGAGTAGCATAATCATAAGTAAAACCAAATCTTAAAACAGCTTATCCTCATCCCTCTCCTCTTCCCAGCCTTAACTTCTCTCCCAATTTCTCTCGTCGCAGAGGCACAGGGGGATGGGGAAAGGGGGTTGTGCTCAGTTCATCACATGGCTCTGCCATTCCTTCCTCCTCAGGGGGAAGACTTCTCACATTCTTCCACTGCTCCAGCCTAGTGTCTCTCCCATGCTCTTCCACCAGTTTCTCCAACATGAGTTCTTCCCAAGTTCTTCTTAACAAACTGCTCCAGCATGGGTGCATCCTTTGACAGGGTGTAGTCCTTCAGGACCAGAATGTTCTAGTGTGGTTCCCCCATGGATGGGGTCACAAGTCCTTCCAGCTCCAGTATGGGCTCCTCTCCCAGTGGGGCCACAGGTCATGTCAGGAGCCTGCTCCAGTGTGGGCTTCCTATGAATCACCGTGTCCTTGTGGTGCATTAACCTGCTCTGTTGTATGGTCCTCCACAGGCTGCAGGTGGATATCTGCTCCACTGCTCATGTCCATGGACTACAGGGAAACAGCCTGCCTCACCATGGTGTTGTGCAGGGGAGTGTTTGCTCTGGCACCTGGATCACCTCTTCCCTGACTTCTGACACCCTGATCAATTCTTCACTGACTTTGGTGTTGGCAGAGTTGTTTTTTCTCACATCTCCCACTCCTCTCTCTAGCTGCATTTGCTCTTGGTGGCTTTTTTTTTCTCCAGTCCCTCAATTCTTCACTATGTTATCCCAGAGGTGCTACAACCATTGGTGATTGGCTCAGTCTTGGCCAGCAATGGGTCTATCTTGGAACTGGTTAACATTGACTCTAATGGACATGGGGGAAGCTTCTAGCTGCTTCTCGCAGAAGTCATCTCTGTAGCCCCCTTGCTACCTTGTCATGCAAATTCAGTAGAAACATGTGCTGCAATTTGGGTGGAGGTTTGTTGTTGTGTTGTTTGTTTGTTTCTTGTTTCCTGTTTCAGAATGAAAAATTCACCCAGGTTTTGTTAAGGGATGCTGCCTCCCCCAGAAGTGCCAACCTAGGGCCCTCCTGCCCATTTGGTGGAGCCCACCCTGGTGTCTTGATACCCATGAATAAGCTGAAGGACCCAGGTGCCACTTTCCCATTTGTAGGTTCAATCTATAGTGAAGTTGAGCATGTATCCCGGGCACATACCTGCAGGGTCACAGACACACACAGAGGGCATGGACATGGCCACAGATAAGGTGCTGCCCCCAGCAGCTCCCTCAACCAGGACTCACACCAGACGCAGACACAGACAGCCACATTCCCTCCTCCTCTTGAGCTGACAGGGACAGAAGGTCACTAGCACTCCCCAGGTTCACGAGTACATGGACATTCAGAGATCGGCCATGACACTCTATCCACCTGGCACTTTAGCCAGGATCCTGCCTCCTCCTTAACCACCTCAAGGGTTCCCAACCTCAGCTGATATAGCTGGGTCTTCACATCACAGTCCCTACACACTCTTTCCACAGTGAGTCTATATGCACAACCCACACACAGCTGGTTTGGGGAAGATACAGATGTTGCACACCCATCAGCTGATACTTGGCACATGGGGTGTGACTCACAGTCCCACTCCAGATGCTCTACTGGCTCTAAGCCCCTCACTTTCCTCACTCACACCTGTTTCCATGCAGTAGCTGGCACTGGGCCCTTGCAGCACTGATATACACAGGACGGGGTGAGATTATGCAGAGATTGATGAGAAAGGATTTAACCAGGCAGGACAGGTTGGGGTGAGCAGTAGCAGGGCTCAGATAGACAAGTGTGGTGACCAGCTCCGTTTTACATGCAATCAGCCCCTTTTATTCTCCTTTCTGTCTACTTTTTCATTTTTCCCTGCTCCCAGAATCATAGAATCATAGAATCACTTGGGTCAGAAGAGATAGTTAAGATCATAGAGTCCAAGGACAGCCTAACTCTGCCTAGTCTACCTCTAGATCATGTCCTCAAGAACAATGTTTACACATCTTTTAAATACCTCCAGGGATGGTGACTCCACTGACTCCCTGGACAGCCTGTTCCACAACCCAACAACCCTTTCAGCAAAGAAATTTTTCCTGATATTTAGCCCAAATCTTTCCTGGTGCAATTTGAAACCATTTCCTCTCATCCTACTGCTTGTTACCTCAAAGAAGAGACAAACCCCACCTCTACACCCTCCTTGCAAGTAGTTTTAGAAAGTTATAAGGTTTCCCCTCAGCCTCCTTTTCCTAAGACTGAAAAGCTCCAGTTCCCTCAGCTGCTCCTCATGTGCTCCAGGCCTTTCACCAACTTTGTTGCCCTTCTCTGGACACACTTCAGCATTTCAACATCCTTCTTGTAGTGAGGGGCCCAAAACTGCACCCAGCACTCGAGGTGCATTCTCACCAGAGCTGAGTACAATAGGACAATCTCTTCCCTACTCCTGCTTGTCACGCCACGGCTGATACTGGCCAGGATGCTGTTGGACTTCTTGGCCACCTACCTGGGCACACTGCCGGCTCATGTTCAGCCGGCTGTCATCCAACACCCCCAGGTCCTCCTCCTCCAGGGAGCTCTCCAGCCACTCTGCCCCAAGCCTGTAGCGCTGCCTGGGTTTATTGTAATCCAAGTGCAGGATCCAGAACTTGTTCCTGATGAACCCCATAATGGTGACCTCTGGCTATTGATCCAGCTTGTTCAGGTGCCTCTGAAGTGACTTCCTGACTTCTAGCAGATCAACATTCCCACACAATTTGGTGTCATCTGCAAACTTACTGAGGGTGCACTCAATCCCCTTGTCCAGATCATCAAAGAAGATGGTAAACAGGACCAGCTTCAGCACTGAGCCCTGGGGGGCACCACTTGTGACCTGCCACCAACTGGATTTAACTCCATTCACCACAACTCTTTGGGATCCAGGATGGAGTTAACTGAGTCACATGCAATGTCTGAAGTTAGTCCCTCTCCCAGTAAAGAAAAGCTTATTGGAAAAAGCTATTGAAAGTGACAGATTATAAGGAAAATGAATAGATGCAGAATAATTATGGTCTCCATTGGGGAATAGGTATTTTATACATTATATTGGAATAACAAATAAAAAGTAGGATATGTTTAAAATAATGAAATCCCTGTCATACTGAACCTAGTAACTCCTTGTCAGGTACTGGGAATGGGTACAGTTTTCAAGTTTTAGTGAATTATGTTGCAAAGCAGTGTTGTATTTTTATTGACTGCATGATTGTATTTGATGATTTTATTAGTATGCTGCCTGGCTCATTACACCAATACATACTTTTGTCTTCATGCTTTCAGACTTTATGGCTATTTCTTAGATTGCTTAACTGAAAGGAATAAAATTGTAAAATTCATAAATTGAGTGATTTCTGTTTATGGAGATTTATGCAACATAGAAAATAAAGGTTATTTTGAGATTTTTCATTTTTGTGTTTTTGTCCTACTTGCCTGTACTGTTAAGGATGACTAATGAAGTACTAACATATAGTGACCCTCAATGTTAATATCTCGCAGATGATATTAAAACACAAAAAAACCCCCAACAACAAACTACAAAAAAACCCAAACGTTAAAAAGCCACATAGAATCAAGTTGTAATTAAAAATTAAAGCTAATAACAATGTCAGCTCCGGATGAAAGTACATTCAGTACTGGCAATGTGAAAATTCCTCTTATTAGTGTTGGTGGATAAGCCATAAGTATCGGTGAAAAAAATGTGTCCAAAAATTGGTGTAGAGTAATTATATGACTGATTTTACATTCTGAAAGTCCAAGCAAATTCTAATGTATTTTTTGGATTTACAGACAAATTAGAGGTGACCCACATGTAGTGAGCATGAAACCTCCTAACTCCTGCTCTCCAGAGATTTCATGTATTTCCTGACTTATGTAATTTTACATGTGTGCTTTGAGTTTTCAATCCACAGCTTATGTTTTCCTGTATTTTTCTGCAATGCAAGAAAAGCTAGAATTGATACTGGAGCAGAACTTAATTTCAGGTAACTTGGTACATCTCTATTTACTTAATTATTGAGTTTAATGTATGCAAGTTCAGTGTGACCAATAAATTTCTACCAGTTTTGGTTTGGTTTAGCTCTGACTCTTTTCTGTTACTCAGTCTGCATTTCTTTCTCTAGTTTCTATCCTAGTCATTGATATAGCTATAATTGTGTCACAAATGACAATGCAATTATATTTCTTTCTACCTGAGATATCATCAGATAGAATCTGTAGCAAGTGTAGCTGCAAACTGAACTTAAAATAAGCGTTGATGGTTTAAAATGGCATATTGCGGATATTAGACATCTTGCTATCCAATGATAAACTCTTAAAAGACAAAATTTGATTCTGTCCTTTTCCTGGTTTATTTTCTAGATAGACTATGGGTGATGTATGCATTCAAGCTATGCAACTGTACAGCTCATTGAGCGTTGGTGTTTTCTCTCAGACTGATCACTCACACTTATCCTTAGTAGTAGGAGAGAAAAATTGTCACAGAACTACCACATGACTATCAATATAAACAATAAAATTGATTTCACCATGAATTTTGGTAATTTTGCTTTATAGGATTCTATATGGTGCAAGTATGCAAAAACTTGGACATATCTGTGCATGTGTACTCTTCAGTATTACAGCAACAATGTCAAAGTGTGAAATCTCACAATTTCCCATGAAGCTGATGAGAAAATTTAGTTTAACTTTCTAGTCTTAATGTTTTATTGCTCCAACTATTTGCACTGAGGGAATTTGTTAATGATACAATTCTCATGTCTTTTCTGTAATGGACTATTGCAAAGCATGAAAAATTTAGAAACCAAACACAGAAAAAGAGATTAAAATATTTAAAAACAGAAGTAATAAATGAAAATAATTTTAATTTTTAGAGTGTTTTTTTTAAACTTCCAATCATGTATGCTGCTAATAAGGCTAACAAAAAACAAACATATTATTTAGGACTTTAAATGAAGTATTTAAGATAACTGTAGCAGCAATCAGGAGTTTATTTTTATCTCAAATGTCTTAGTATACAATTAGATAGATGTATTCTAGATTTCATCATGCCTCTCCAAAGCATTACATTTTACAGAAGATATTCTTTTCTATCTGAGCAGCAGTCAAAGTATTTTGCACCATGAAGTGTAAATTATGAATGACTGCTTACCTGGCACAGATGAAATCCATTTCTGTTCAAAATCAATTTGAAACAGTACAGAAAAAAAAAATGTTTAGATAAAATGAAGATCAGGTATAATCATTCATAATTAGATCAAAACTTGCAAACTTTGAAAGCGGCCATATATTTTGTTATATTTTGTTGTATTTTTTTTGTAGCAAATAATATATTCATTTGTTTATTAACAATATTATATGTATATAAATACAAATATTAAAATATCAAAAAATCAAACATGAATGGCACAATATTTCATTCTATGTATGGGGAGATGTGCATGCATATTTGTACCTAAATATCTATAAACTGCAGATATACATATATATAGGAGCTGTGCTAAAACCAATCTTTTGGCCACAGACAAAAAGTGTCCTTTCAAAGTGCTAACATCAAGATGGAATATTTTAAGCTAGGAATGGTAGTCCTTTAAAGGTAAACTTATAAATTAACAATGAAAGCACCTGCCATCTGCTTCACTGTATGCAAATAGTGTCCAGAATTTTTAATTTCTGTCAAGACATCAGTTTTAAAAGTTTGGGATCTCTCCTGAAAACAGCAGTGAACACCTGGGATAAGAACAACTATTCATGTATTTCCTCCATTGTGCATGGGTCACCAGTTTAATAATATAGCTAAGTCACATCCAAACCAAAGCCAAAATATCAGCTGGCCTGCCTTGCAAGACACCATGGAACTATTAGTATTCAGTTAGCCTTCCACCCAAGACAACTTTTCAGACAGCAAAGGTTAAATACAAAGACTTATCTCAGTCTTCCAGGCTCATATATCCTCTATAAACTGATATGCCTAGTGATAGCTGTAATTAAATAACTGAAATTACAATATCCCAGATGCTCTACATAATGTGGTTAAATTATTGTTGAGTCTTTTCATTCTTAAGTACTCAAAACAGCACAATTACCTTTCCATTGAATACTGTGAAATGAGGAATTACTAAGACCAGGAATGTGACTGTTTCTGCAGTGGTAGCCCCTCAGTTAGAATACAACCAGAGCTTTGACATTTGTACTATATAATTTAGGATATTGGAAAAGCTGTGAACCTAAGTCTTTAACTGACCTTAAGTGTGCAAAAAATCCTTACCTCCACTTCCAAATTGTAGCATAACTTCACAGAAAATATTTCAAAATAACTTGATATATGTCTCTGTATTTTTTGTTTAATATATAGGTTAAAGTTCAATTTTTTTTCCTAGTCCATGATCTAGAAATGCTGCTGTAAGGTTTTGCTCTTCACTACTGTCATTTAAAGATCAACTGTCAAGGAAGAAGGAAATATGTGTAATGCATAAACCTACTGATTTGTTTGCCACTGCATTGTAGTGTTGTTGAGGAGAGATTACAATGCAGAGAGTAAAAAACTCATAACACTGAAATGCCAAAATATTAAGCCACTATTGAACAAACTATTTAATTTTCTCAGCCAAAGAAAATACAAATTAAAGGAAAAAATCTGGATATGAAGGTATATTTCAGAAAAAGATATCAAGAAATTGAAACAAAATTATCTCAATTGCAATGGAACAAGCAATCCATTAATCTTGCATTACTGTTATTGAAATTATATTAAAAGGGCACAGCCTTTATTAATATGTTCAGAAAGGTTTACAGCATAGGAAAATAAAATATACCAGGAGTTTTCTTTTAATCAAGCTAATTGCAAAACAGGTCAGCTATAGATAACTGTAACGCAACTTAAACCCAAATTTTCTAAAGCCACAAAGAGCTTGTTATAGCCAGTTGCTGAACCTAATTGATTTAAATTTTGGAATTAAATATTTACTGTTGCTGTATGTCCTCATGATTTAATTCATGTAAGTGATCATGGTCTGGAAAAATGTCAGTGAAAACTCTTCCTTAATTCCATTTAAATAAATGGATATATTTTCATTCATTCATTTGAAACAACGCAACACATCCAAAAAAGCCATGAAGTTTCTTCTTGGTAGACTGAAAATAAAAATAGCCACAGCAATTCCCCAAAATACTTCTCAAATAATGTTACTGACACTAACAGGGCAAAGAGGAGAATACGGAAAAAAAAAAATGGTAACACTGATTTCTCTAAAAAAATGGAGGCTACTTATATTTCATTTCACCGAATCATAGAATGTTAGGAGTTGGAAGGGACCTCAAAGATCATCTAGTCCAACCCCCCTGCCTGAGCAGGAACACCTAGATTAAATCATGCAGGAACACATCCAGATTGGTCTTGAATTTCTCCAGAGAAGGAGAGTCCACAAAATCTCTGGGCAGCCTGTTCCAGTGTTCAGTCACTCACGCAGTGAAAAATTTTTCTTCACGTTTACATGGAACTTCCTATGTTCCGTCTTGGACCCATTGTCCCTTGTCCTATCACTGGCCATCACTGAGAAGAGCCTGGATCTGTCCTCCCGACACTCACTCTTAACATATTTATGAAATGAATGAGATCACCCCTCAATCTCCTCTTCTCCAAGCTAAAGAGACCCAGCTCCCTCAGCCTGTCTTCATAAGGAAGGTATTCACTCCCTTATTAATATTTGTTGCCCAGTCTTTCCTAAAAAGGACATAGTCATCCATGACCACAGTATAGTTAATGTGAACTGTCCCACCAAGTCTCTAATTGCTACTAGGTCATAACACCTTAGCCACACACAGACTTCTAACTCCTCCTGTTAGTTCCCCATACTGTGTGCATTGGTGTACAGGCATTTCAGAGAGCTGGACTAGCACACTGTTTTCTCCGTAGGGGGGTGTGAGATCTTCTGGTTCTCATCATTACCAGAACTCTGCCCCACTGACAGGAACCCAGCAACAAACCCGCCCCACTTCAAATCTATTTTAAAGCCCTATGGATGAGTTCAGCTAATTCTCTTAATTGAACCTTACTGCCCTTGGTTGGTAATCTCTTCTCACATACTCCTGTCAGGCCTGGTGTCTTGTATAACCATCCATGCCCACAGAAGCCAAAGCCAAAGCCAAAGCCAAAGCCAAAGACAAAGACAAAGACAAAACCCTGCCTGTAGCACCAGTCCCTGAGCCATGTATTTACAGACTGATTCCTCTATCCCATTCCATGTTATCTCCCAGAAAAGGAAGGAGAGAAGAGAAAATACCTTGCACCCCAGGGTCTCTCACCAACCATCCCAAGGTCTCGAAGTCTTTCTTCAGGCTATGGGGATGCAGTTTCTTCCTCCCTGTCTGGAAGATGAGCAGTGGGTAATAATCTGATGATTGAAACAAGCTGGGGAGTTTCTCAGTTATATGCTTGATTCATGCTCCAGGAAGACTGCATTTTATTCTATACAGATTCTTTACATATATAATGGATGCTTTTAGGGAAAATCAGATGCAATAATGCTTAAAAGCATTATTTATTTTCTAAACTGTTATTTCACTTGCCTCTTAAGCACCATTAAAACACACACTTCAAAATATCCTCCTCTTGATTTGATAGTGAAACCTTCAAATAGCACTGCTAATTAACACCTACAGTTGCTACTTTCCACTGTCATTTATTGACTTAAAGGGTTTCCTTTAATATTTGCACATGTATCAGGTGTGGGTATCCAGGTGCTGACAGCAGTGGGGGTTTCAGGGGCCTCTGTGAGGAGAGACTGGGGCTGCCCCATATCTGACACAGCTGGTTCCATCTGGCTCCAACCCAACTACCACAGGGCATGGCAGAGGCCCTGGCCAAGGTGGGTCATCTTGGAGAAAACATATTTAAGAAAGGGTGGGAAAGGAAAGTGTGAGAAACAGTCATGTTGTATCCAAGGTCAGGGAAGGATAAGGTGTAAGTACTCCACGTACATTGTGGAAAAGAAATTCCCCTTGAGTCTGTATGAGTGACCACAGTGGAGCAGGTATGCCCCAGCAGTACATGGAGAGGACCATACTGGAGCAGACAGAATGCCACACTACAGCCTGAGGAGAACCCCATTCCAGAGCAGGTGTTTGTCCCCTGAAAGCCTATGGAGAGCCCAAGTAAGGACAGGAGAGAAGTGTGAGGAAATTGACAATAAATTAAGTTTATTTTCTCCAAGTCCAGTCTGGTTTGCTTATGAAAGTAACAGGCCTTTAGCTTGACCCATCATATTTTCTGCCTTTTGTCCGGTCAAGTAGAGGGAGTGAAAGAATGGCTAGTGCCTCTCAGCCAGTCATGGTCAACCTACCACCACATACAAAAACATGTTTCAAGTTTGAAAAATGCAGAATGAGTAATGTTTCACAGAAATCAAGGAAAAAACAAAGGTCTTTCAAGCTATGTAAAGGAAACTATCAAAGCCTTCATCTTCATTTCTAGAGTGGCAGCAATCTAGAAAACAAGAACTGTCAGTTTGTTGGAAAAAATATCACTAAAAATGAAGTTAGACAATTAAAATTCTATGTCTTGAATCAGAAAATCATTGATAATTATTGTGTATAATTATATTTGTTCCATGCTTTGGAAAAGAAAGGCTGAATTGTACAAGTCTTAGTTAGAAATCCCTTCATATAAATATGTTTATAAAATTATAAGTTATATCAAATGCAAACTAGCATATACTCCATTTTTGTGTTCATTTGGATCTTGCTTTTCTGCAGTATTTTTCCATACATAACTTTTGCTGTGTCGTGTCTGCTATCCATTTACTCAGAGCTAACATTTATAAGGAATCATAAAATAGGTCTGCTATCATCAGAAGACAATTTTTTCCTTAGTACAACAAGACATAGGAGTGCTTATAACAAAACTAATTGCATACTGAAGCAAAAAGGCAATATTAGGTATGTACGTGGATCTGAAATTAAATGAGGTATTAAATTATTTACTGTCATATAGGATATGTACATTCAAAACTTGAATGTCCTAGGAACGTTTTAGCAAATAATCCTCAACTAAGTGAAACTAAATCCCCTGCTTTAAATTAAGACATTGTGTGCTAACAAAATTCAACAGGGAAAAAAAAATTGGAAATAAAATAAAATCAAATCTTCTCTTTTGTCAGTTGTGTATCTGCTCAGTGGAATGCTACAAGAAATGCTACTTAGTCTTGAAATGGAGCTGCTCTACAAATATGGATAGCATCAGAAAACAATCCTTATTAATCAAATAAAAATTTTTATTGAAAAATAGTTGGAAGGCACTGTTGGAATACACAAACTTAGATGGCAATAGGAATGCCTTTAATTTTATTTTATTCATCTATTCATGGGAGAGAAGGTGGTTGACATCTTCTGAGGAAGTTGTTAAACTCTCAATAGTCTGAAATGTGGCAATGTAAATCTGTAAAGTTAATAAGATTTTGATCCATATTATAAAAAATTGTATTGATTAATAACACCTCTAGTGTAGCTAGTGTTTGATGTATCTTGATTAATATAAAATAACTAGAATATTTATTTGGCATCAACGATGTGCACTTGCATCAGCAGTTTGATCCTTATTACATAGATATATATGATACACGCTTTTAAGAAAACAAGTATTAAACTATTTAATGATAATATCTTATATGTAATGATTGAAAAGGAAAGAAAAACCCAGCATCAAACAATTTCCCTGTCTGAAGAACTGTCTCGTTTTCTTAGGAGAACCATTAGTGCAACCTTAAGAATATAAGTTAACAGTTGAAATAACATTTCATGCAAATTCTATGTCTAGTTTTAAAACTAACTTGCTCAAGGCAAATCAAATGATCCCTTTAAATTCACACCAAAAGAGGAAAAAAACCCAAACAATGCAAAATCAGTTTCTTTTTTTTGTTTGTTTGTTTTGGGTTTTTTGTGGGTTTTTTTGTGGGTTTTTTTTTTGTTTGTTTGTTTGTTTTTGGTTTTGGTTTTGGTTATGTTTTTTAACTGATCATGCTTCAGGAGCTACCCAAAGCATGATTGAGAACTACATACTGGTTTCTTAAGACTCTACAGAATTTGACTGAAGTGTGAAATCAAGCAAGAACAGAAAAGTCACTCACCCACTTCTCTGTCTACTTCAGAAGGCATATAATAACACTGAAATAAATCAAATATGCCAATAGACAATGAGTTTCAAGACTTATCAGCATATCTTTCATTCCTGAAAAACATACCAAGAAAGGACAGTTAGGCTGTATCAGCTTCACATGCATGCTTTTGAACACAAATGTACCTCCCTACCAGCAGAAATGAGAAAATTGGGACCTGATGTCAGTATCTGATTTTTATTTGTTTGTAAAATGGTCTATCTTTAATGTATGAATACTGATTAATCACTTTCATCAGTAATACTATACAAATAGAAGGAAAACTGCAAGACATCAGATTTTGATACTGACTGTTCAATATATATACAAGCATTTAATTTTGACCAATTTTATACTGACTTTATTCCCTCTAAGATTATAAATTCTATTCATGTAATTCAGTAAAGCCCATATTAATAGTCAGAATCTGCATGAATCCTGTTGGAAATTACTCATCACCATGGGATGTATCTATACAGTTAGCTTGGCTAGTGTCCTAGGTGTCCACTGATTAGATAATACCATTGTGACAGGTAGGCATATAAATTTAGCTGTTCATAACAGTAAACAAATCCAGTTGTCTGGATTCACATTACCTGCTTAAAACTGTGTAATCTCTGATACACCACAAGGTCCTTTCCCACCCTTACAATTCTGTGATTCTGTGATTGATTGTGTGAGCTAAAATATTCTCAGGAATGATGCACAAGACACAGGAACTACTAGAAATCCACATTTTTCTTTAACCTGAGATCACAGAATCGCAGAATGGTAGGTATTGGAAGGGACCCCTGAACATCTAGTCCAATTTCCCTGCTAAAGCAGGATCACTTAGAGCAGTTTGCACAGGTTGATGTACAGGACAGTTTTGAATATGTCCAAAGATGGAGACTCCACAACCTCTCTGGGCACCCTGTTCCAGTGCTCTGTCACCCTCAGAGGTTTTGTCCATTACCCCTTGTCCTGTCACTGGACACCATTCAGAAGAGTCTGGTCCCTTCCTCTTGACATCTATTGTTTAGATATTTATAGTATTAATTAGATCCCCTCTCAGTCATCTCCAGGCTAAACAGACTCAGGTGTCTCAGCCTTTCCTCATCAGTCTCAGCCTTTCCTCATCAGAGATGCTCTGGTCCCCTAATCATTTCTGTAGCCCACTGCTGGAGTATCCCCAGTAGTTTCCTGTCTTTCTTGAACTGAGGAGCCCAGAACTGTAGTCCAGCTGTAACCTCACCAGGGCAGAGTAGAGGAGGACAACCTCCCTCTGAAGCACCCTCTGCTGAAACCCCACCAGGGGTCTGGGTGAAATGTCCACAACGTTAAACTGCAAGTGCATAACCCATACTATCAGTGGTCATGAGAAAAATCATAAGGCACACTAGCATGCTGTCTACTCCAAATGTTACACCTTCTCTGGAGAAAGAACCCTGACAAAGGACCTCTATATTCCAGAAGATCACAGCATTATGAGAGTTAATCAGATTATCTATGATTCTTCTGTGGTGACGCAGCTCTTGAACGCATTAAACAGATCTAATTAAAAAAGGCAGAAAGGGTTTTAAATTAGTGACTCCCACTCAGACATATTGAGGATTTCTTGATTAAAACATCATTTTAATGCTTACCACAGGTAAAAATCTAATACAATCAAAAATATCCCAAACCAACAAAACAAGAGAAATAGACAGCATTATGTCAGTGTATTAAACCAGGATGCACTTGTTTCGTAAATGCAATGTGCATTCCTAGTGCTACCCCATCTCAAACAAGGTAGATTTGGTTAAGGAAATGTATTAAGAAGTACAGTAAGGAAGATCAAAGGAATTGAACAGCTTATGTACAAAGAAATATTAGTGAGGTTTAAATGCTTTCATATGCACATTCACAGATGATAGCGGTGGACTTTGTAGAGGTAGGTTAACAGTTGGACTGGGTGATCTTAAGGGTCTCTTCCAACCTTAACAATTCTA
Organism: Heliornis fulica; assembly: GCA_013399135.1. Classification (NCBI taxonomy): domain Eukaryota; kingdom Metazoa; phylum Chordata; class Aves; order Gruiformes; family Heliornithidae; genus Heliornis; species Heliornis fulica. The sequence goes on along the minus strand of VXBZ01007848.1, from coordinate 17,269 downwards.
TGATTCTATGATATAGAAAGAGTGAAGAAGCAGCTATAATTTAGCAGTTTTCATAATATGAAGATCAGGGGACATGCTGATGAGATTTCAGACAGAAACTTTAAAACCATCAAAATGTAATGCTTTCTGCAAGATATAAAATTAAATTGTGGAACTTCCACCACAAAATCTGTAGATACTAAAATTTTAAGTGAGATTTTAAACTCATTACAATAATTCTGAAAGAAAGGAATAGGCGTATCCTCCTGCTGGAAGCCCCTGTACAGCAGATTGCCAGAAGCTATAAAATTGCCTTATTCTTACACTCTTTTCCAAAATATCAGTCAATCTTTGTCAGATGCAGGCTTTCAGGCTGGATGAACTCAACACAATAATTGTTGTATACTTACATAAATATAGTAGCTTCTGGCAGAAGGAAAAAAGTGACAAAGCCCTGAATAACAAACAAATATATTATTTTTATGTAATTTTAACTCCTCATTATTTTTCTCAAAAGAAAGAAAATCAAAGTTATCTCCAGTAAGCACTGAGGTGTGTCACTTAATTCCAAACAAATAATATTTATTAACCACAGTGAGGAAAAGTCATTACATGTGTATGTGTGCATGCACACACCTGTGTGTGCACAATTGTATTGGTACAAAGAAAAAAGCTTTATGCAACTTTTACATCTTGTAGTTCAGTTTTCAGTAATAGGTTTTTAAGCTATATGCTTCAGATGGGTTTTCCACAATTTATCTGGAAAGTCCCATTTGTTGTTCAGTCTTTCATTCAATATTTTACCAGGTATTGACTAAGCATTGCAATACTGAAAGGGTTTGCTTTTTCAAAGGACATGTGCTTCTTGGCACTGCTCACTTCATATAATGAAACAGCAAAGAATTATGCTTCTGAAAGATGAGGTCTTTCGTAGCAGAGCTTGCAGATACTTTGCTAAAAATGAAATAATTTTACAAGCCATTATATATCTCTCTATATATGGCATAATATATATATATATCCATAATGCTATAAGAAAAAGAAATGGAATGTTCTTTAACCTTTAAAAGATGGGAAAAACCCATAATAGTCCTTTTAGCAATTTAGGTATAGCATTTAACTGAGGCTGAGTAATCACTGTCCAGTTTCCTGCTCCCAAGATGATTACACCCTCCTTTTAGCCAGTGGCCATGTCATATAAAGTGACTTTGCAAGGTTCAAAGAGGTCTTGTACTCTTTTTTGAAAAGTAGTCTATCTTCAACTGAGAGAGCTTACCACTAGCCCCAGCAGTACAAGTGCATCTAGCTGCAACAAGAGGTTGCAGCTAGATGCACTTGTACTGCCATATCCTCCCCGTCTAAGCAGTCATTAAATCCGAGCTTCTAAATCCGAGATGTTCCATACTCTGCATAAATGAACAAGTCTATCTTCCTTCAGTTACCACCTTATGCAAGATAAATATAAATAAAAATTGTAACTGTGTAAAAGAAAAGAAAGAAATGCATATACATCATCACTCTCCTCACTCTTGGTACCAGAGAAATGACACATGATGTTGAATGACAGCTGAATAAGAACATGGTGCTCTCCACTACAATACCATTCTGTGCAACTGGAAAACCAGAAACCTCTAGTTCATGTTAAAAGCTAAGTCCAGATACAGGCGGCTAATAAATTAATTGTCTTACAGAATCCAAAACACTGTCCTATATTTCCTAATTCTAGGTGTGCAATGCACCTGTTTAAAATTCACTTAGCAGTATAGAAGGAGAAAGTAAAAGAAAAACAGAAAATTAATGTAATGATGCTAGCCTTCATAAAGTTACTCTGAGGTCACTATGGAGATCTAGCCTTTCAGATCGAGAAACCCAGTAGAAATTCTCCATTTACTAGACAGGAAAGTTGGTGTCCTCAGGCCATCACTAGGCTTTCTAAGAATCTCAAAACTTTTGTGAATCTATATCTCCATAAATATAGAACTGACATCACAGTGTGGCTGAACAGTCACACCCATCTTGTATGCAGAAGTGATCTTGGCAAGTAAGTTTTACCATTAGCTGCACTACCTGCTCTAGCTTTTATTCATGCTCTTAATGCATCCATAATAAGTCTACAGAGGATAACTAGAGGCAGAACGGAGTTGCATCTGGCCCTGATTTTTAAAAGGAAGATGTACAATTAAAATAAAAAAAAATTACAGTGCAGAAGCTTAAAAGTTAAGTCAAAGAGACACACACACAAAGTAGTTGATCTTAAATATTCTAAACACTTTCAATATATGTCTGACACTTTAACTGACTCAGCATCTGCTTTTTTTTTTTAAATTCCTTCATAATGGACATACTTTTATTAAAAAAATTGCTTAGCTGTGATTCAGATCCATATTATCACACATTCCTTGCAAACATTTTAATCAGAAAATTAGAAGCTATTAAGAGATGGAGTTTCTTATAGGAAAATGTTCATTTTCTTCCAAAAAAATTAATAGACATTTAAGGAATAGATACATTGAACAAAGAAGTTCTGTCAGTCTGGTAGTTAAGCCTCTCGGGGACACCCCTCATATCCACCATAAAAGTTATTTACACATTTTATTTTAAAGAGTTGTTTAAAATTTGTAAGAGGCAAAATCTATCTTAAAAAGAAACATATACTCTGAGGAGTCATCATTACACACACACACCTCCCAATGAAACAACAAGAAATCTGTAGAAGACTGGGAACAATCACTTCATATACCTGTCTGTGGTTTCCTGCTGGGTCAAGCTGATGTCCATGTCATCTTGATCAAAATTATTATTAGTTTTTTGTCTTTTGCCATTCAAAATGCCTGAGATAATTTGAGGGATGCATGTAAGCACATCAGATTTTTTTTTTTTACAGCAGGAGACTGCTGATCTATGGCATAATATACGGCATACGCTGAGATCAGTGCTTTAAGTTGCTTTCTGATCAGCTTGATAGAGCAGTAGTGGAGGAATATGTATATCAAAGGGCAGCATGTCTGGCACACTTTTATCTACATTGCCTACAGGAAGCAACCCTTAGAGGGAACAATCTAAATAATCACATCTCAGTTTGTTCAAGAGAGATTGGAAACTAACATTCATTAAATTCAGGGGAGCAAGGACTTGAGGAACTGAGGAGCTAAGCTATCTGAAAGGACAGCGGAGATCTCCAGAAGATGCTCAGATCAAGCCCTGCCTTGGTGCTGACACTGTCACACAGGACAGCTGAAAACACCAACCTTTGTGTTTGCAATTCCTTTGGCATCTAACCCTACACATTAAGACAGCCGTTTCCAAGGGAGAATCAAGAATTATCTCTTGCACCAGTGAGCATAATTTTTCAATGTGAAAAAAAACAAGCAAATTTTTGTGGGGTCATTTGAGTAGAAAGAATCAACTTTTGTAGAAAAGTGGCATATACTTTCAGCTTTGAAGGTCTGTTGACAAAGCACTAGACAGGGAGTCCATAAGAAGCAGTCACCCAGAATTCAAGCATAACAGAAACTGAACAGAATCCTCTTCTTTCCAGAACTAACATTTAGCCCTGTTTTTAGAATACTGCACATATTTCTCTGACTTGGCCAAAGAGAATTCTGCCATATTGCCCAAGAAGATATTAAAGCTTAGTTCTCAAAATTTTTAAGTGCTTACCTGAATTCAAAAAGCATTAGATACCTAATCCAATATTTTAAATGTGATGTTAATACTTAGTTTGTGTATTTCACAATGTGGGCTCCTTCTGGCAATGTGTTGCACTGAATATTAGGTGAAGTCATAGAAAAATAGTCATAGAATTGTCTTGGTTGGAAGGGACCCTTTAGATCATCAAGTCCAACCATCACCCTAACCTACCATCCTCTACCAAACCATGTCCCTCAGCACCACATCTAAGCATTTCTTAAATACCTCGAGGGATATTTTAATCCACCACTTCCCTGGTGAGACCGTTCCAATGCCTAACAACCTTCTACATGAAGAAGTTTTCCTAATATACAATCTAAACCTCCCCCAGTGTAACTTGATGCCATTTCCTCTCGTCCTATCACCCAGCACTAGGAAGAAAGGGTCAGCCTAATATACAATCTAAACCTCCCCCAGTGTAACTTGATGGCAATTAGTTCTCCCCTCAACCTCCTCTTCTCTAGACTAAACAACCCCAGTTCCCTCAGCTGCTCCTCATAACATTTATTCTGCAGTCCCCTCACCAGCCTCATCACCCTTCTCTGGACACGGCCCAGCACCAGAATGTCTTTCCTGGAGTGAGGGGCTCAAAAGTCAACACAGTGCTCAAAGTCCTAGGACTCTTAGCACTGACTTCATCAGCAAATCTATCAACAGAAATATATACCAAATAATTATATGGCATAGAAGCTAAATATTTGATGTGGGTACCCCAAAGCAAAATATGGTAACTGTTGCTCAGTACTGCCTAAAGTTTGGCAACCCTTTCAGCCAAAGAGGGTCCATCTCTGTGGACTGAAATCTTCTGAAGAAGGAAAAAAAAGTAATTACTATAGTATGAAAAGAGTATTTCCAACAGTCGGCTTGCCAATAGGAATAAAATATGCATCAGCATTCAAGCTCTTCTGATTGATTTATTTAATCAACTAATTGGAAAGACATAAAGCTGGTAAAGACAAATAATTGATCCCACAGTTCACAGTTCATAATCCCATGCTCTCCCCCTGTCCTTCTTTGCAAAATACCTCATGCACAGTGTCATCATTCTGCAAGATATTGCTTAGGGCATTACAAAATTTGTATTTTAGTTTTAGCCTGTTGGCTTGAGTTAAAAATCACTTCTGTAGTCACCCCAAATGAAAGCAAGTAACTGCAGCTAAATGTACTAATGTAGGTAATGTACTACCTAATTTGTTTTCTGAAAATTATATCAGTCTATTAAATGAACAAGTCATCCTGTAATTGTGTGAAATGACAGCACTGAGAATACTAAAAAGGGGCCTAAGGCATGTTTTTCATTTGCATTTGAGGTTTTATATACTACTTTATTAAAAGATATCTGGTTTTCTAAAGTGTTTCTAGGTATAGAAAAGTGAATTATTGAAACAAAGCTAGACCAAACTATACCTTCATATGAAAATAAAAACATGGGGAAAAATTAAAAGGTGAAAATAATATATGAAGATCTCCAAAACTACAATTTAAATTGTATTCAGAATAGTGTTCTGTCCGTGGCCCATGTGGTACTACTCTTGAAGGTACAGACTTCTGTCTCAGACTGTGATAACTCAGGTGTTGGTTGTGCTTCACATAAATAAATACAGATGGGTGCCATGGCTGTACAGTCACTTCTAAGGCTTGTAACTTCACATCAGAATGCCCAAAATAAGTTAGATGACTCAGCTCAGAAGGAAGGCAGGATTATTTTCTCACATGCCTCAAGATGAATATCCAGTAGTCTACTGCAGAAACTCCTCCTATTTTTTTTAATTTCTTTGACTCCTATTATGATCAGTTAGTGTATATCTCATGGGAAGTGACTTGAGGAGGTTGAAACATGAGAAAAGATTTAGGATTGATGCTGAAATTTGTAATTATTCAAAAAAAGCCCTGAAGGTAACTTAAAAAAAATACTTTTAAAATTATAACTTAGTTCTCCTCAGAGTTTGCTGCTTGGTTTTAACTATGGCTTGCCTTGTTTTAGATATTGCTGCCTCTGAAATATATAGTTTATAGCTTGATTGTTGAGTGTTTAAATTATTTTTTGAAAATCAGCTTTTGAAACAATATGGCTTTATGGTTACATGAAGTGTTTTCATAACACTGTCAAAAGAGAAAAGTAACATGAAAATACATCAGTGAAAGGTAAATGTAGTTAAGTATAAATAGAAATATTCAGAATGTAGTTAAGAAGTGAGAAAAAAAAAAAACCAAAAACAAACCCTGATGTTCTCATGGCCTTTTTTCTTAAACTACTATTTCCAGCTCAGTAACAATTTGTGGAGACGTGCATGCACACTTACCGAATCAGAAAAGCAACAGCAATATTGCCAATGGAAAATAGAGTTCTGCTGTTCTCTTTTCAAAATATGATTCTGCAATAAGTGTTAGCTGGGGGAATCACTATCAGCATGGAAGAAAATAAGGTGCTCAGAAATATAGGGACTTGGTATTTGCAAATTTATTATGAAATATGTCATTGCTGAGTCATGTTTCAACAGTAAGAAATTGGTTAGGTGTGCTTGAAAACTTTCAGGAAAATATCGGAAAGAAACAGTAGTAGTCCTATAATCCTCTAAGGTTTGGAAGCACTTGATTCAAATGGTACATGACTCTTGCATTGTCTTCTAAAGCTTATTAAAAAGTGGATGAATGAGCTTATGATTTTAGAAGATGAAGAAAAATGACACAGCAACAAAAGCTGTGCTTGGTACATTTATTTTTATTTTCTGGAGAGAAAAATAGAATGTCAACACTACACAGACTGAACCTAGGGTCAAGAAAAGGATTCGTTCTTTGGGCCATTAATGGAAAACTATAAATAATGCTTTACAGTGTGTCCTTTTCTCCTTGGCCTTTTCTTCTGTCATGTCCAGGACACACTTAAATATTTTTTGTTTCTTTTCCTTTTCAAGTTTTTTTCCAAAATTCAAATTTTCTGGTGTCCCTCACCATACCTTCAGCATTCTTTTGCCAATATTTGCCCCAGAACTTAACAAATTTAATACCAATTTGGAGATTAATTTTTCAGAATGCCTGAGATGGAAGCAACTTACTAAATATAGATATGTATATTATATATTGTCACAAAGTTTCTCAGCATGTTATTGTTTTTACTTAGAAATAAAGCAAAGTAAATTGTAAAAGAATTAAAGAAAAATACATACTGTTCAACATACTTTCCAAACATGAAGTGTTTCATTCTGGCACACTGCTTCCCTGGAACCTCTTCAGAATCTACTTAGTCTCTAGCACTCGCTTTATTATGCCCCTGGGACATACAGCTTTCCTTCATCCTTAGACATTGAAGAAGACTAAAGCAGATCAAACAACTTACTTGCTTTGCTTTTTATAACTTTCTAGCAGCTCTGCCTGATGAATCCCTGATCAGCCTTACAAGATATTCTCTGATCCTTTCCAAATGACTTTATTGCCAAGGTGACAAAACAATTCTCTTCTGTAGCAGTTAACTTATTGTGAGAACAATTACATTTGAGTGATACATTTTAAGCCAGTAATACTACTGTTAGCCCTGGATCAGAAGTCTTTACAAATTTCAGTTAAGGTTCAGGCTAAACTACTGCAGGAAAGCAATGATTGTCTTTACAATCAAAATAAAGTTTGCAATTTGTTGGACAGAAACAGAACATCTAGTCTCAAATATGAAATCCGCACAGTGTGCAATGTCCTTAAACACACTGAATAAAAAAAAACCATAGTATTAAGATGAGAGGTTTATTTTCAGTCATTGTTCCAGTGCAATGTGCAATACAAACACAATCCTGATGAAAAAAAAACAAGAGAAGCTTATGGCCACCAGCTGAAAATGGAGCAATACAAGAAATATGGTACTTGGTAATGGAAACTGAGTTCCTGTTCCACTACACACTGACATTATTTGTATTAATGTAATGATTATTCTACAGCAATTAACATATGAAGAAAGAAGGAAATGCTGAGTACACTAAATACTTCTAATAACGTTAGAGAAATTATGTGAATATAAGTATCACTAATGTTCACTGGTCATTTTGTTCTAGTAATAATGGGTAATGACTGAGCTCTTAGAGCATGGGTGGGGTGGATGTAGGGGGTGGATCCTTATCTCCTACTGTCTTCTACTGGAGCACACTTCGGTAAAGAAGCCTAGGGTCTTTGAGGAACAGGAGAAGTTTTCGTAGCATCTTTGTATAAGGAAGCAAGGGCTACATTATTACACTTATTTCACTTTTGACACTAAAATATCTTGGAGCTTGAGCTCTGCGGCCAAGGCCCTGTGCAAGGGGACTCACACAGAGAGGGTTGTGGGGGACTGTGTCCCATGGGTGGGACCCCATGCTGGCTTAGGGAAAGAGTGTGAGGAATGCCCCCCCCCGACCCCCAAAGGAGGAAAACAACTCATGAGGAAATGACCAAAGACTGAAGCCTCCATTCCTTTTACCACCCACCCCCCCTTCCCACCGCTGCCCCCTGACACACACCCCTTNTATAAGGAAGCAAGGGCTACATTATTACACTTATTTCACTTTTGACACTAAAATATCTTGGAGCTTGAGCTCTGTGGCCAAGGCCCTGTGCAAGGGGACTCACACAGAGAGGGTTGTGGGGGACTGTGTCCCATGGGTGGGACCCCATGCTGGCTTAGGGAAAGAGTGTGAGGAATGCCCCCCCCCCGACCCCCAAAGGAGGAAAACAACTCATGAGGAAATGACCAAAGACTGAAGCCTCCATTCCTTTTACCACCCACCCCCCCTTCCCACCGCTGCCCCCTGACACACACCCCTTTTCCATCCTGGAGAGGAGAAAATCATGAATAAAGTGAAGTCTGCAAAGAAGGGAGGGGTGGGAGGATGGTGTTTTAAGAGCTGTTTGTATTTCTCATCTGACTCTGGTTTCTCTGTGTGTATAGTGCAGTGTAATAAATTAGAGAGTTTTCTTGACTTCCTTTAGTGTTGAGTCTGTTTTGCCCATGACACTGATTGTGGCATGATCTCTCCCTGTCCTTATCTCAACTCCAAAGCCTCTCAACATGTATTTTCTCCCCTGTCCAGCTGAGAGGGGACCGATAGAGCGGCTTTGGTGGGAGTCTGGCCTCCAGCCTGGGTCAAACCACTACATTTTCCTATTGCACAAAAACATCTATTTCACCTGTCTTAGAAAAAACCCCAGCAGCTCCACTTTCATTATTCTAACATAAACATCCTGTGGCTTTGGTTCTACCAAAGATATTTGTGTCTGATGCCTTCAAGTATATATGCCTGATTGGTATTTGTAGATTGGGCTTTGTTTTCCCATGTCCCTCACAGTATCTAACTGTGGCATCTGCCAATGCCTTCTTTTTGTGAAAACTTTTGGAGATAGGGGCCTTTTATACATTTACACAGTATCTAACAAAAAGAAAATATTATTCATGACTGAGCCCATTGGCACTTCTGTAATTCAAATAATTATCATATTGCATGTAAAGGCTGAAGAAAAATTTATCCAATCTCTTGAACTTGAAAAATTTGAAGCAAGTAAAACCATATCCGCCGCCATCCTTCTTCCCCCATGTATGTATTCTGAAGGTTCATTAGGTCATGTCCTAAAGGTATAGATTGCTGTAAAAGGGAAATACTGTATCTATGTGATTATATTAAACTATCTGCCCAGCTAAATCTTGCCTTACTTCTGAGAGTGCCAAAACAGATGTAAAACTGTGTCAGTGATCATGCTGTTTCTGAGAGCTTCATTATGGCTGCTTTTCTGTTCCATTTCTGCTCCCTGTCTTAACAACAGATTCCAAAGGAGTGAATACTAAACACGATTTTGATGTATGGAAAAAAGGAAGAAAAAATAAATCCATGTGAGATTAAAGTTATATCTTTGTAGGAACTAGAAATCTATTGTCCATTTAATTGAAGATTATTTCACAGATCGTCTAATGAATACAAAGTCAATTCACTTTTCTGTGATGAGTGACATATATTCACTTTTGAAATGCAGCCTGAGTCATTTTCCCTTTTCATTTCAAGGACATTTTAGACATCTGTAAGACTCAACCTTTTATTATAATTTCATGCTGGGAAAGTACAAAGGATTGTCTGAGTCAATAAAAGACTATTCAGGGGAATAGACAAAACTTTAATAAGTCAGTGATGATATATCTTATTTTAAAAGACAGAGATGATTTGGCCTGAGTGTGCTAACCCTTCAGCATGCTGTGTGATTAACTCTTCAGTTAGTGTGCTTCATGGGAGCTAGTGATCTCCTCCCCATGCAACAACCTTCTTATTATATAAAGCTTCATAAGGTATACTTGTGATAACTGCAGATTTAGCAGGACTCTAATGATTTCTGGAAAAGAATTGCATGGTCTGACTGCCCAACTATCCAAATGGAAGCTATCTAAAATGAATGAGCATTACACTAAAAAGTAAATATGATGACGGTGTAGTAGCGGGAGAACCCACAAAAGTTTACTAGTCTGATTTCCATCTCAAAAATACAGAGATGCATTAAATCCCACAGATTAGATTTTAATAGTCTGAGATGATAGTTTTCTAGAAAAATCACTGGTTTCATGAGGAGATCCTGTTCTTCTGTTCAGATCTTAAATAGTCATATATGTTGTCTGAATAGTAAGCAGTCTGTTGATAATAAATAATAGTCTATTCATAGAATCACAGAATGTGTTAGGTTCATTTACAGAAGTAATAAAGAGCTCACTTAAACACAGTGAGATGAGAGAACATAATAAATACACACCACTGTCAGTCATGCAACCATAGAACCACAGAATTATTTTGGTTGGCAAGGACCAATAACCTAGCACTGCCATATCCAACAACTAAACAATGTCTCTAAGCACCAGATCTATGCATCTTTTACATACCTCCAGGGATGATGACTCAACCACTTCTCTGTTCAATTGATTGACAACCCTTTTGGTGAAGGCATTTTTCCTAATATCCAATCTAAATCTCCCCTGGAACAACTTGAGGCCATTTCGTCTTGTCCTATTATTTGTTACCTGCAGAAGAGGCCAGAACCCACTTCACTAGAACCTCATTTCAGGTAGTTATAAAGAGGAATAAGGTCTCCCTTCAGCCCCCTTTTCTCCTAGCTAAACCACCCCAGTTTCCTCAGGCACTAACCATAAGGCCTGTACTCTAGACCCTTCACCAGCTTCAGTGCCCTTCTTTAAACATGTTCCAGCACTTCAATGTCTTCCTGGTAGCGAGAGGTCCAAAATGAATACAGCGTTCAAGGTAAAGCCTCACCAGTGCAGAGTGCAGGGGTACAATCACTGCCCTAGTCCTGCTGACTACAGTACTTCTGATACAAGCCAGGATGCTGTTGGCCTTCATGGCCAACTGTGCACACTTCTGGTTCATTTTCATACAGCTACCGACTGACAGTCCCAGGTTCTTTTCTGTCAAGCATCTCTCCAGTCATTCTTCCACAAGTCTGTAGCATCATATGGGGTTGTTGTGACACAAGTGCAGGACCCAGCACTGAGCCTTGTTGAACCTCATACAGATGGCATCAGTCCATCAATCCAGAGTGTCCAGACCCCTCTTTAGAGGCTTTCTACCCCCAAGCATATCAGAAGTCCTGCCCAGCTCAGTGTCATCTGCAATCTTACTGGGGATGCACTCGATCTCCTTGTCCACATAATTAGGATGTTAAACAGAACTGTCCTCACTACTGATAACTGACGAACACCACCTGTGACCAGCCACCAACTGCATTTAACTACATTAGCACAACTCTTTGGACCCAGCCATCCAACTGTTTTTTTACCCAAAAAAGGCTACACCCTTCCAAGCCATGAGCAGTCAGTCTCTTTGGGACAGTGCTGTGGGAAACAGTGTCGAAGGCTTTACTAGAGTCTGGGTAGACAACATTCACAGCATTTTCCCCATCCACTAAGTGGGCCATACAAGGAGATAAGGTTAATCAAGCAGGACCTGCCATCATGAGCCCATGCTGAATGGGCCCGACCAACTGATTGTCCTGTACATGCTGTGTGATGGCACTCATGATATGTTCCATAATGTTCCCTAGCACCAAGGTCAGACTGACAGGCCTGTAGTTCTTCAGATCCTCCTACCTGACCTTTTTGTGGATGAGTGTCATGTTGGCTAACCTCCAGTCAGCTGGGAACTCCCTGGAAGGTAGTGCATATGCTAAGCTTGTGATTTGCAGTACTGCAGGGAAGAGAGTAAATTTATTAGTATTCTGTATTTTGGCTGCTTTTGGCATCTATTGCACAGAGCTGCAATAGCTGGCATCAATCTGAAAAGTAGTTAAAAAGTTAATTCTATATGTCTTCATAGACCCAGAGGAGGTGCTGATTGTGTTATTTCCAAGAGACTACAGTAAAATATATTTCTGTTTCAAATTTGCAAACCTCCACTTCGCTCCTAAAAGCCAGAGACAGTCGGTTTTAAGTTTTCTTAGAGGTTTCAAAGTATGTAGTTAGAAGGGCTGTGAATATTTATTGTGGTTTATTTCTTTTGAAAGAAAGGAATTATTTATTTGCAAGTACCACAAAATGTTTTTTAGAAATGCATGATTATGAAGCCCAAAGAGTGGGCTGTATTCTGTTACATGATACAGAAGTAAAAACGATTTAAAAAGATTGCTACTGCAATATGTGTACGATCTATTATTTTATATAATGTAATGTGGGACTTGCATGGTATTCAGAAAGTGATCAAATGAGATAAATAGGAATGTGATGGATATGAAAATAAGATGACAAAGCCAACAGAGCTCTGCACAAAAATGCAAGTCACTAACCAATATTGAGAAATGTAATGAATAGCGCAAAATATTTCATCATTGACTAATGAAGGTCAATCATCCAAGTCACCTTGAGATGCTTTCTCTTGTGATTTTAATGTTTAAGTAGCAAATCAAATGCTTTTGAGAGATGCTGCTGTCACATTGAGAAAAACTAATTGACTGTAAATACTGACTGAGCATATACCCAATTTTTACACTTGAAATTTAATTACTTTTCCTTTACGCTTTATACTTTGTTGTGATGAATCGTATGTCAAAATTTTAAGTACATTTAGTGTAGCCAAATTATGTAGATCCAAAGTTCTACTTTAGCCACTTTTCTGTCTGTTTTTTGCACTTGTATTGAATTACCTAATTACTCAGACATTGCTTGGGATTCTCAGCTGGCCTACATATTCTTCTTAATGTGCTATTGTAACTTAAACACATACGGAATTACAAGTTCACTAGCAGGAGTCATCTCAGAAAAAAATATAACCCAATTAATTTACAGCAGAACCAAGCATGACTTCCACAGAAGAGAGATAACCTTCTCATACAGTCCTGGGAAAGTCCCAGTGTCCCTTACCATGAAGGCAGGAGAGTTAGGTAGGGACTCTGTGCTTTCACTACATAGAAAACAATGAGCACCTTCACTTACTCTTCACACATTCCACACAGACAATAAATATGATAAAATAAATTTGGGACATGAAGAATACTGTCTGAAGCACCCAATATGACATGGTTATACCCAATACGTTAGGCCCTAACCATGGATATATTCAAGGTCAGGCTTAATGGGGCTCTGAGCAACCTGATCTATTAAAGATGTCCCTGCTTACTACAGAGGGATTGGACAAGATGACCTTTAAAGGTCCCTTTCAATCTAACACATTCTATGATTCTATAGCTTAATGACTCCATAGGGTTATTATGCATCTAATTATTAGACATAAAAGAAAATATTTATTAAAAAAATAAAGGGATCCAAAACTTTTTACAGTTTTAAAAAATCATAAGTATTTCAGATAATATGTTTAAGACAAGTCTTAGCATCTTTTAGGGTGACTAGATACTACTCTAATATGTTCAAATAAATAGATGTATCTCCTGTATTAGTCTCTATCCATTCTGAAAGGGTGTTTCTACATCAGTGAATTAGGAATACTTCCTATTATTAACTACTAAAAACTCTGGGTTTTTTAATTATCCTGTTAAACTGTGAAAAGATATTTAATGGATTTTTAATGATGGAAGATTTTAATAGCAGTTCAATTGTAGACATAATAAAAAATAATCTTTTCTTGAATTCTACCTTCAATTCAATAGCATAGCCTTGGGCAATATATTTCAGCTGAAACAAAATATTATTTCTGTGCTGTATGGAAAGGAATTATTAACCAAATGGTGACTTATAAATCTGTTTTTCTTAATATCCCCATGCTAAGTATCTATACTTTTGTCATTTTGCCACAGGTTGTACTATACTCAATTATTGCTGCAAAGAAGACAGATGACCTGTGTTTTACAAATTCTCGGCATTCTTTCTACTTGATTGACCATGCAAACCAATATTCACAAATTACGAAACTTATACTCTCATTCCTTAATCAGCCTGAAGCAAAAATAAATCATGGCTTTGGATTATTTTTTTTTTCTCTAATAGTATTAAATCACTAAAAAATTTAGCAATCTCAAACAGACTTCCATTTCTATAAGAAACTCCTGCAAAGTCTATTAGTCTGCAATTCTGTTTTATCTGTAGTACATATAATGTAGTATTATTAATAATTTCATTCCTAATACACTTCATATACTGCACTTTCACTATAATAGCTAGCAATATTTATTTTATTTAGTGAAACAATCAGTACTCAGAAAATTCTGCTAGCTGTCTTGGAGAAAATTCTCCTTTATACTTATTATTTGGTCTACTTCCGTGACTGTCAGAAAAGAAATTCCACCAGACGTGCGCCATCACAGCACAATAGATACAAAGTCTTGGACCATGCAAACACATATGAGTGTCATATATGTTATATATAACCATCTCTGATTTCAATGGGAATTTAATAGATGTTTGCAGTTACACAACAATTAAAAGATTTCAGTGACAAGTTTTAAGATAGATCACTGCTGCCAATCTGGTTCCATGTGAGTTGTTCACTTAAATCTCAAAGCTCTGTATACACATTTCAATACTATATGGCTCTTGTGGGTTTTTTTTTATGTGAAAAGCTTAACTGCTTGTTATATGGGTCTACAGAATCATTGGTAAACAGCAAAAATTCCAAATGTGAATGCTTTCAGTTTTTATTACATCATGCATAGAAACACATGAGCTGACAAGTTAATATTTTGCTGTGCTCTTCCCAAAACAACACCATCAGAAAAAAAATCAAACAAGTTATGATTACTATGATTTTATGTAGGATGTACATCTGATTTTAAATGAATAATATTTAGGTTTTTAAATCTACCAATGTAAATTTCACATAAATTAACTAACTTACCAGAAGTCCCCCTGCATTTTGACATAGACTAAACTCTTCATATTTCCAGTAGATCAATCATGAATATCTAGTTCACTTCTCTATGACATTTTTTTTATCACTTCTTTTAGTACATGCACATGGCTTCTTCATCTTTGTTGGGTGAAAGTTTGATCTACTGTCTTGCCTGTATGCTCATCTTTCTACATGTACTATGGAGGCTATATCTACTTGTGGCTTATTTTTAGGTTATACTGTTGCTGTTGGCCTCTGTTTCTTCTCCATCTTCACACTGGTGCAGTGCATGGGAGATTTACACTGTAAAAATGAGAAATAAATCTGTTCATAGAATCATAGAATGTGCTAGGTCCGAAGGAATATTTAGAGGTCATCTAGTCCAACCTGCTCTAGCTTAAAACCATTGTCCCTCATCTTACTTCTACAGGCACTTACAAGCAGTCCTTTCCCAGCTTTCCTCTAGATCCCCTTCAGGAACTGGAAGGCCACAATTAGGTCCCCCTGGAGCCTTCTCTTTGCCAAGCTGAACAAGCCCAACTCCAGCCCTTTGCTCTTTTGTGTCCCTCCTCTGAACATGCTCCAAAGGTCCAGGTCCTTCTCGTGTGGAGGGATCCAGAACTGGACACAGTACTCCAGGTGGGGTCTCACCAGAGAAGAATAGGGTAGTAGAATCACCTCTTGATCTTCTGGACAGACTTCTTATGATGAAACCCAGGATGTGGTTGGCCTTCTGGGCTTTGAGTGCACATTGCTGTCTCATGTCCATCTTTTCTTCCATCAGTCCTTTTTGGTAGGGTTGCTCTCTATCACATCATCCCCCAGCCTGTACTGCTAGCAAGGACTGTCCTGATCCAGGTGCAGGACCTTTCACTTGTCGTTGTTGAACTTCATGGGGTTTGCTAAGGCCCACCTCTCTAGCTAGTCCAGGTCCCTCTGGATGAAAACCTCTCTTTCTGGCATGTCATGTGTAGAGGTCCTTTCATGGGTGGGGAGCACTCTCCTTATGCTAACTGAATGGCCTCTGAATGTCACTTGTTTCTGCCACTGGCCTGAACTACATATAGTTTGTTAAGGCAGACATAGGAGTACCAACAAACCTGAAATACTTCCTCATTCTCTCCATTTTTTTATACATGCAGCAACTAGATTGAATGTAATATGACATGACTCCAATCTTCCATGTTACCTCAATACCTTCATTCAAGTTGAGTCTTTACACTCACTTTCAATTCATTTTCCTTTGTTTTGGAATAAACAGAAAATGAAAACTGCAACTGAGAATACTTTGGCAATAGAAAACCCATTATACTTGCTCCACTGCAATTGTAACTATTCCAAGTGATCTTTAATCTACAGTTCATTGTCATAATAGCCTAGTCTGATTCCATAGGAATAATTTGAATCTTATGAACATGTACTTGGGGAGTATTTAATCCACAGGTCATTGGCACATAAACTGTAGTTCTTTTATACTTTGAGCTATTACTACCTATTTGGTTGCTAGCAGCCTTATTTAAAAAACAAGTTTCCATATAAACCGTCTAAAATTTATATTAGCATATATTATTATACATGCATAGCAGGTATATATACTCAAAATTGCTTTCAAAAATAGCTATCATATATCTGTCATGTTTCTTTCTTTAAACTAAATGGACAATTTCACCTTTTTCGAACAATCCAACACTAATGCAAATTACAGACCAATGTTTCTATCTGTGGACTTCTTTTGAGAAGTCAGTATTATTAGAAGCAACATAAATATCTAGTGACACTTTTCTAGTGTTTTGAAAATAATATTTTACCTTAGGTAACTCCTCTTGCAATTTTTTATTCCCCAAATTTTGGACATAAATTTGAGTTCTCTGCCTACCTGCCTCACATGTGGTATCTTCTAAGAGCATATGGGTTTTTTTCCTTATATCTAATCTAAATCTACACTCTTTCAGTTAAAGCCATTACCCCTTGTCCTATCACTACATATACTAGTGTAACTCTACAGCTTTCAAGACAGATTTTTTCAGTAAGATTCCTTTCCAGATATTTGCAATCTGTAAAAAGACCTGCAATATTATCGTACTTCTAAAGAAAAGGATCTGAAGATGATGATACTGTACAGATTAGATTACAAAGCAAAAGCTGCTTTTTGAAGCATCTACTATATCATAACTTTATTTCATTCTTGTTGTCTAGGAGTTTCAGTTACTGTATTATAATTTTAGTACTGACAGATCTTTCACAATTGGTAGTGAATTCCCTTCAGAATAATAAAAGAATACCCCACCTAAACTAGTGATTTAGAATCATAGAATCAT
>VXBZ01007847.1:10151-73488 GCA_013399135.1 Heliornis fulica | reverse complement strand
AGAGAGAGAGAGAGAGAGAGAGAGAGAGAGAGACTGAAGCCTCCACTCCCTATTTTCCCCCTTCCCCCCATGCGATCAGGTTAGCGATAGAGCGACTTTGGTGGGAGTCTAGCCTCCAGCTATGGTGAAACCGCTGGTTTAGAAATGTGAACTTGCAAGGAATTTCACATTTGTAAATAGGAGCAAATTTGAACCATTTGCATATGCCTTGCTCCTCAATTTTGTCACAAAATCAGCAAAAGAAACTTAACTTCTTTGAGCAAAACTGAATCCTTGGTCTAATTTAGCTATTTTTACTAGAAGAATCATTATGAACTATGCTTCAGGAATTACTCAGTGTAAGTCAACTGTGCTACATTATTCTAACCTAAGGTGAGATGTGACTATAATTTACAACATAACATGAGCTGTAAGTTTGAGTCAGAATACCTACTATACTAGAAAAAAAGTAAGAATTTTTTTCTTTTTAATCTACATTTATAAATGAGCAAAATATTATTTCTACAGGCTAAAAGAATAATCTAGGGTTTAGGAGCCTCATGCTATGCTTTTGTCTATGGAGACTGTTTAGGTTAACTTGAGTAAAATCAATTAATCCCATAAAATCAGTATTTTGAGAAGAGTAATATTTTATAGATGTTGACTAATTCAGTGAATACAACAGAAATAGATGTCTTGCAACCACTTGAGGTAGATATATTCAGAAAAACAGAAAGTGTTTAAACTTTAACTACATGCATTAAAAAGACATTGTGATCATTCACTTAAAGTTACCATAAATTAGGCATTAGTCGATTATATTGATTGTAGCTGTGACAGTGTAAGGATATAAATAGGAAGATATAGTGGGGTTCTCCACACCCCTCCCTGATCAATTGTTATAGCTTGAGAAAAGAGGCAGGCTTTTGGATCCATAAGCTCTATAGTTATCAGAAATTGAGAAAATCAGTACAAATTTTAGAACAAATGCTGTGAACATTACAAGATACATTAATCAGTCTGAAAAGAGCTGATAACAAAATTCTATAAAGGAAAAGATGAGATGAATTACCACATTCTATGAAATCACTATCTCTAAAGTTCATGATTCTGTACAGCTGATGATGTTTTTTTATTTTCCATCCTAATCTTTTGAAGGTTTTTGTTTTCACAAGTATTTTTGAAATTTGTTTCAGATTTCTCTTAAGAATGAATACTGAGATGACAGAGGTGAGGTGACTGAATTCTCTTAGAGATAAAAACTAAAAGAGCATTAACACATCTTCTATGCAAGATTATTTTGGTGCATGTCAATTATTTAATTGAATTTCTATGTTGATATGTATTGACATATTTGCATATGTTACTCAGTTATAGTCTGCTTTGGTTTAGTGCCTGACCTTGGAAATTTTGTTTCTGGGGATAGGCTCGGTTCTGAAGCAGAGAGACTGGCTCAAGACTAGTTTCTAAGAAGATTTTTTTTCCAAGTAGGGTCCTTGTTTTATGCAACTTGCAATTACTCAATAATTCTAGATTCCAGAACAAATAAATAAGTTGGTTAATGTGTGAGTTCAAGACTTGCTTTCCTCTGTATTCTGAAGTCACTCTTTACAAGATATTTAGACTTTCTCTACAGAGGTCTGCTTGCTAGGTAAAGCTCCCATCTAGATTGAGACAGGAACCACCACTAAACTCAGCAGAGCACACACAAGTGTTTTCCTGAGGTGTCCTTAATAACTTAGTATATTTAACAAGACAGTTCCACAGAATAATCACATCCTCATATGAGTACTGTGCTCATTTGCACAGAAAACCTCTGGAGAGGTTGGACATTCAATTCAGTCAACGTTTTGTTAAGTGTAGTGGAAGGCTGCAGGCAGATTTATCCCAGTATTCCCTAAGCCATACATAGTGAGGCTATACATACTGCTACTAAGCAAAACATTAAGGCATTTCAGTCACTTTTTTCTCTGATACCTTAGCTCTGTTTACCTTAAACCACTGCCTATATCGTAGTTTCATATTATTTTAAATTACTGAAATTAAAATTTAATTATTTTATTAACTTACAAACACATGAACAACTCTGTATTCTCCATGCCATAAGTTTTGTTTCAAGTTAGGCTAAAGGAACAACTATAAAAGACATTTCAGGAAAATTACCTAAAGAATTGTTGCACCCAGATGTCATTAATTTGAAATGAAGACTAAATTACCATCTGAACAAAAGCTGTTACAGGAAGATTTGGGGCTATGCTCCCTGATAAGAATCATGAAAAGCACTGGGAGAAGAATGATTACCTGAAACCACAGGAAATGCCATTTATTTTGGTTTTCTTCCCCTCCCCTGATTTGTATTCTTCTATCTTTAAGTGTGTTTATATACAGAATACCTGATTCCCTTCTATTTTCAGTATAATTGGACATATATGTAAGAAGGTTTAGGCTTAAAGCTTACTGCTTAAATCTTACTTTTGCTAAATAATCAGCAATATATATTTTAAAGCGTGAATTGTTTTTTTTCCTCAACACATTAGCATTTTTATAAATGATGCTTTTCTGTTGTGTAGTTCATACTATTTTCTATTTAAATTTAGAAGAAATATTTAACTCCAATTTTAAATCCAGATCTACTGGAAGCAGTCATGACATGACAATGAAAATAATATTAAACTTTAATCAGTCAATTACATAGGATTAATTTGCAGATGAAAATTACAGACCATCATGAACAGAAAATCTGCAATATATTACTGAATTTGTTGTTATAATCTTGGTAAGATTAAGGGTACCTAGACAACTGCAGGAGTACTTTGAATACTAAAAGATGCTTGTTTAAAAGCATCTTTAATAAACAAAACACATCACCAACAAACACCAAACCAAACTTCTGTTAAGAATTCCAGAAGCACTGGTTCCATATGGTTCCATAGCTTTACCTTTATTATCTTTATAATTGAAGTCTGTGTGGTTACATTTAACTTCATTATTTAGTATTCTTCATGCATTTTTTGAGAACTAGAAAGACAACAAAGAGTCTAAATTAGAGATCTTTGTCATTTTAGATCCTCTAAACCATTTAGAATTTCCTTACAAAGTTGACAGATAGGACACTGGACCTACAGGAGACACATGTCCTTTTTAGACAGCTGCTCAAAGCTAAGCAATGTTTAAAAACCTAAAGCCCAACATAGATTTTAAAATCTTGAATTTCCAAAGTGAAAAATATTTTCTCAAATATAAAATATTCTGTTTTGAATGTGACCTATTCCTAAAGAACTTACTACCTCTACTATTATAATGTCTTAAATTTGGTTTAAGTGTTTAGTTCATTACCTAGGTTGTAAGAGTGAGAATATTGTATAGGACTATGCAAAAGACTTTTTTTTGAAAAAAACCCCAACCGAACAAAAAAAACAGAGAAATAACCTCATCAGTAAAAGAAAATTAGGTTCCTTACAAGCATCTCCCTTGACTGAACTAACGTCAGGCTATGTGTGTGTTCCAAAATCATCTCCTAGGTACTCAGAAGTGGATCATCTGTTTGTTTAAAGGTGTTTTCCTTCCTCTCACTCCCTCCAAAATGGTCCAATTAGTAAATAATTCTGCGTTCTCACAAACATTCCTAGGAGATCTTATTCACCTAGGACCAGTAACAAGCTCACCTGTTTTAGGGCTCCAAGCACATCCCTTTCATTGGCCTCCTGCTAATCTGGCTGTGAGGCTTCAGATGAAAGTGGCTCCTTGCCTTGTACAAGGTCACTGGCTACACTCTAAAAATCTCTCTTTTCATTAGGAGCTGCTGTAACTACTCTTTGTTACCGCTAGTAACAGACAATAGGCTTTGTGTGAATTTGCAAAGCCTCCAGACAGAAACTTGTCATGCCTGCTCAGTCTTAATGTTTCTTGACCTGTACAGCTTTGTTTTAACTAAGACAGTAATTTCTCTAATTGATCAAGTGTCTATGTCTAATTTGTCCTACCTTTGCAAATGGTACCTACTGCAAAATGAGGCAGTGTAGAGATACAGGCTGGATATATCAGCAGAGGCCTTGAGAAATGGAGGTATGGGATGCGTTTTTGAAGAGTACAAGCATGGAATGCTCACAGTTAATGCTGACTGCAGAAATGTTGTAGCCATACCCATGTTGGTCTAGTACTCCCCAGCCTTGACCCACTCCCACAGACTGCCTTCATCCCAGATCTGTTACATTACTAGGGACTTCCAGTGAATTTAGTCAGAATTTGAACTTTGAATTATAATTTGTATCTGATCCTGACTTCACATCGCTCATTGACATTAGCGGCATCTCATTGCTATGGGTTTACCTGGTAAACTGGGCCCTTGGCTTCCCCAGCAAGTCTCCAGACTGCCCCACTTCCTTCTTGGGGTTGCAGGCCTTGCCCTACCAATCCCCATGAAGATTCCTTGCAACTTCCACCTCCCTAACCCCAGCAACAGTGTCTGCCAAAAGCAAAATTTCAATGTTAGCTTGGAGCAAAAACTGATGTCAGAACAATGATTTTTAAGGTGTTTATAAATTTGTATCTGAATAAATGAGGCAAAGTTATAAAGACATGGGATTTTTTTTTTTTTGGGGGGGCAGGTGTTGATGAAGTTTAAGTAGAAAAACAATGAGTAAAAGTAGATAATTAGCCTACTCAAAGCTTACTCAATTAGCTACCAAAGAAAAATCTAGATGAAAGCTTTCTATTCCTATTTTGTCAGTTGGAGTGGCCTAACCTAAAATTTTGTTCCTACATGCTCCATGTCTTGTTTGGAACACTTTATGCATATTATTAATTGCATACTCTTTTAGAGAAAGTAAGTGCTATTTATAGTTTGTAATATTTTTTTTGTTTGTGGTTTTTTGTTTGTTTTTGTTTTTTTGTTGAGAAGTTAAAGTAGGCCAGAGATTCAACAAGGAAAGAAAATTTGGTTGAAATGGGTTTATTTGGTCTAGAAAATGCAGATTTATTATTTTCCTCCCTTAAAAATCAGTTTCAGAAAATTATTCAGAAGTTTCTTAACTTGCCTTAATACATGTGAATTTTAACATATAGAAGCAGTGAGCATATTCTAATAAATCTTTTTTAGAAAATAAACATTAGCTGTAAAAATAGCAAGGAATGTCATACGTTCGCTCCTATGGGGGGAAAAAGGGTAGTGAGAACCTGAATAGTCTTCCCTCCTACAGACTTAAGTTAAGCCAAACCCAAAACTTTCTAGAATAAAAAATAAAGGCTTATCAGAATTGTTCTAGAAGGACGGTCATTGCCATGACTGCAATCTTAATGGGATTTGGCAATCATATTTTTACAGTTTTCTTTAGAATAAATATGTAGTATTTTGTTAATATCACATTTCATACATTCAAAATTTAATGGCTCCTTATTTATAACTCTCTTGAGTCCATTATTCATTGAATGCAAAATGTTGAGATAAAATTTCTTACAAGATAAGAAAATAAGCCTTCTCCTTGAAAAAAGTGGTGGTCTCTATCTAGAGAGGTCACACTATCTAGATTCTGGTTTAATTATGTCCTAGAGTAGTTTCATATGAATAACACTCATTAGATGTATTGATAAGTTAAATGCCTTTGTTCTCAAAAGTTTGAATGCAATTGTACCACTTCTGCTATATATCCTGCTTTACTAAGACAAGACTTGCACATGCCTACCATCCAGAAGGCAAGATATGCCACAGTCTGAAATATAAAACGTGCTTAGATATTAGTTTCATCTACACTATTAATTAAAGTTAGAGTCTCATTTTTATTTTGCCCCTGGACATTAATCTTCTTTACTACAATTTTAAGGAATATGTAAAATGGACTAAATACTTATTCCTAAATCTATCATTTGGATCTCATTAAAAAATTCACTACTTGACAGATTTTTTTTTTGCCATTATTTATTATACATCTTTATAAACAATCCATATTTTATTAAATTAATCTTCATCCTGTTCTAGAAAACGGTGACAAAAAATAGATATTGTCTTGAAAATCCATAGTTTACTTGGAAATGTGTAAAGAAAATATTTAAATTATTCTCTACTCAAAATCTAAGACAAAGGACAGATCATGCAGAGGGAGCTAACACAAAAACTATTGTTGACATTTTCAGAAATGGAGATTGTATCTTGGTTATAGTAGGAATAAGTATATGGAAATAACAGAAACAAGCAAGACGCTTGTATCACACTTATCCTATTTTCTCTTACCTTTCCACAAAGATCTAGTAATATTCTTTTTTTTCCGTAGCAAGATGACTGTATGGTTTAATACATTTTTATGTGTAAAATGGAATGTTGAGTTCTTTTAAATCACCTCTTTTAAGTGAGTGGGAAAGACTTGTGGACTTAGTTTTATCTCCTAGTTTGGTTTCTGTCTCTGATGCTGCCTCACATCTGGCAGATGCAACCTAATCCTCATGAAGCATACATTTCTTACTGTTAAACAACTTAAAAATCTATACTAAATGTTTCTCACAAGGATTATGACCATTCGAAGTAGAATGACCATTCTACTTCTAAGGAGTTTCTTTGGATGTCAAGAAAATATTTTGCTTGCATGGCTTCCTTGTGTTTTGAAGCTGTGCTTTGTCTCGAATAGTGCAGAAAGTTAATGTGGAGAGAAGGATGACTTCCTACTCATTAATGCAATACAGTAAATTTCCTTGGTGAAATCGGTGGCATCCCTTATTGCTGTGATCTGAAGGAGAAACCCACAAAGGAAAACTTTTTCTCTATATTGTATGGAGAAACCCGAAGTTTTCCTTTGGAGCTGCAGACAGTATTAAGTGCTAGGATATCTGAAACTGGGGTACTCTAATGCCTGAGTCACTTGGTGCATTTACTAGCTACACTTTGGTAACACACAAATTTGAAATGTAGTTTGTTGCTATTGCAATTTATCATGTCTAATTGTTGTGGTAAAGACATACAACTTGGTTATTCCCAAGAGAAATCTGTAGTCAGGAATACTAGAAAACCCCTTTAAAAATGCTTATGATGGTGTCATATGGGTATGATTTCCTTCTGTTGTCCCTAAGCATAATAAAAGAAACTCTGCTTCTTTGGAGAAAGATCACATCCCCTGTTATAATGTTTGTAAGACCTGGCTGGTAAATCTACACAGAATTTGAAGAACCTAGTATAAGATACTGTTGCCTATTGTTCATTGATGAAAAGTCTTTTTTTTTATTTCACTACTCCTTGAAAATTGAGATACAGGGTAGCTGCAGAAAGCCCCCTGATTCCTTTGTTTGTTTGCTCCTTGTTTTCTTTAAATACATTATGCTTAAGGATATTTCCAAGCAGCATATTTGGAACAAGAACAGCCATGAAAACTGAGGAATAACAAAACTAGCACAGTCTGTTTCTTCTGCATCCAGAACACGCCTTTTCTTTCACAGTAAATACAGTAATTCTCAGTCTAAAACTAATCAAAATCCTTTAGTTAAAATGGGTGAAATAGGAAAATAATCTAATATTTATCTAAAGATAAGCATAGAGCAGTGTGTACACAGTGGTAAAAAGGTAAGTTGCATTAGTAGTTATGTTTCCAATGTAAATTGTTACTGGTGTAAATATCAGTTAAAAATTGGGTAATCAGTGACCTGAAAGTAAAAATGTGTATGACTTCTAAGTCCTAGGCAGCGTCTATCACTGTGTATCTCATAAAATAAAAATATTTCTAGCAAAGTTTCAGAAGAATATTGTATAATCCTGATCAGCAAGGGACTGAGAATTCAATGAATTGACTGACTTATTCAGCAGAGCTCCCTCTGTACATCTTCCATCAAAAAACCCCTGCAAGTTACTTGAAACCTTTTTCTTCTTTGTTTTCTTGTATGCAAATCCAAAAAATCTGTATCACTTCCAAACTGTTCTTTGAACTCTTTCTATACACTTGCCACTGAGCAATTATGCTATAAAAACCTGTGAAGGTAATGACTCACCACTTTCAAATTTCAGGCACATAGTAAAATCTTCACCTCCTGCACAGTGAGGGTGGCTATGCTCTCTGCAGGCAAAACTACTTTAAAGAAACTCACTGAGGATAAGGCAACTCCGTCAGAAGCATACACTGCAAAGATAGATAGCTCAGCTTGCATACAAGGTGCCTCACACATTGTTCTGAGATGTCAGTAGCATTTCAATCAGTTGTTACAGAGAAAGGTAAGTCTCCTACACAGATACAACTTTCTGCTTATGTTATTTTTATTTTTCTCTGATTTAACAAAAAAATCTATCACAGTGACTATATATTCTCAATGTTTACGTGAATTTTTGTGATTAATTTAAGGAACTGTTCTTCCATCATTAAAGTATACATAACGATGGAATATTTTGAAAATTATGGGGGTTACTACATTTTTTCAGAAAGATAAAATATACGTCTCACCCCTCTCATGTTCAGTTATGAAAGTATACAAAAGAGCTGATGCCAGAGTCATCTATTTGTAGGCTTGTGTATGTCTCCAATATAGATGAAAGTTTTAGTTCAAATTTTTCTCCTGTTTTTACCTGTAGGTTACATTATGCTTTCCATTCAGCTGGACCTTTCACTTATTCAAGATTTAATTTGCTTAAAATTATTTTTTTTCTTACTAACCTATGTGCATTTCAATAAAGTACAGAAGAATGATAATTGCCCAGAGTGTTTTGAATGCTTTTTGTTGGTTATGGATTTTGCTTCACATAACGTGTCACTGTCAATGAATAATGTTATATAGGTATTTTCATTTGAACCTAGATGTGTGACAACAGAATTTCTTTCAGTGACAATTTTTTGTTTCTGTGTAAGAGGCCATTTTGGATACCAAGCTTGGGTGCGAAGAATCTAAATCTATCATGATATGTTTAATTACAGAGCAGCATATAATAAAATATTTTCTTTTCCATTTAAAAATATAACAAGTAGTGTCTGGATCATTTCAGAGGCAGTGCACACAAAAGTTTTGAAATTATTTCAGAGAACAATTAATTAAATATTATGATATTCCAAGCAAACTTCACACTTAGAAATCTGAAGTATTCAAGGATCAAAACAATCTAAATTAAAGGTTACTGTTATCACATGCTCCAGTTCTAAACATTGACTATGAAGAACTTCCTTTTTTTTCTCTTGGCTAACATGCATATCATCAAAACATTCAATTTTATGGTTTACAAATAACTAAACATCCAAATTAACACCTGAGGCCTGATTTATAACAGAGAGACTAACAAACAATCTTTTGCCCCTTAATTCTCAATACACTTTTTGGATTCCCTGTATAGCTGCTTCATTTCCAGTAGTACCCAAGCACTTGAAAATCTGACCTCTTCATTCATTTCATAGGCACTGAACTGTTCTTAAAGCCTATCCCCTTTGGGGCAAATTCTTGAAGTGCTTGCCTAAGGAAAAACTCCAGTCATGCTGTGACTTGAATTTTATGAAGTTTACCACAAAATATCCAGAATTTGGAATCACTGAGACAAATGCATTTATTTAGTTATTTTCACTTAGTAGAATGTATGCAGTTGCAGGAGGCTCACAGTTTATGTATTTGGTTCTTGGTTTTGTTTTTAACACCTTTAATCCACCTTTCTTTCGTTAATGCAAATGAACAGCAACAAAATTTTGAATGAGGGCAAGTGGTGCAAACATACCTAACATTGAAGCAGTATGTTCATTCCCTTCATTATGGTGTTTAAAAGTAACCTCATGGAGGAGGAAGAACTCTGTTCTGTTTCATTCCTCTGAGAGTCTGCTTGTCCCATTCGGTACACCTGTAGCTGGTACATATCCCAGTTAGTACTTTTTAAACACATCATCTGCCAAGGGAAGAAGGGGTGGGCAGGAATAGCTCAGCAGGCAGCTGCTGGCAGAGAATGAAAGCTTTCATGCAGTGTGAATCAAGGATATTATTGTGGGGTTGGCAGCTGATACAAAGTTTGGAAGCAAGAATCTGTTATTTTAAATCATGAATTCTGAGAGTGGTTTGTATCAACCTAAATAGTGAATTCTAGTCATACAGTCAGGGCAGATATAGAGATTTAGAGAAAAAAGAAAAACAAGTTTTTTATATTCAAAGCAAAAGCAGGATTAGTGTTGTTAGCATTACTTTGGTGTAAAACATTACAGAGGTGCATAGAATCAGCAGGCATGAAATTTGCATTATGTAAGAAAACGTGTTATATTCTGTTCAACGCTTTTAACCACTGCTATTAAAACATTATGGACCAAACTCAGACCATCAAGCTGGTTTCAGTTTACCAGCATCATGTCATCAGATGTTCCAGAAAAATGACAATATTCTGATCTACTCTTACCATAGCACCCATACAATTTACTTGTATCGATTTGTATACTATGTCTATTTTCCTTTTTAACACATATCTGAGCTCAATTCCAGAACATTATACAATAATTGAATTCAAATAAACGTAAACTGAATTCTTAAATAATAATAGCACAGGCCATTTGAATCTAATCTCATAACAACAAATCCTTTTAAGGTCCCCAAAGCAAAATTAGTGCCATCTAGTATGCATGAGGGGCAGAGGAGGGGTAGAGACTAATTCAAAGTGAATTAATCTGCAGTTCATTAGCAAACACTAATGTTGCTTCTGGGAATGAGGAAATTAGCAGGATTATAATTATAAGCAACAAGTGTCTTTATAAACATCTAATTGCTTGTCAAGGATGTACAATATTCTATGTAAGGCCATTAGGTAGGGTTGTTGTGTGCTATGAATCAATTTTTCAATACAATCTGTGCCACAGATTGTATTTATAATGCAACACTGTTTCTGAAGAGGTGTTACAGTGACCAAAGTAATTTCACAACTATCTGTGAAATTGCTTTAATTTCTTTATCTTTCTAGATTTGGTATCCTACTGTCCAGCTGCAGCCAGACACCACCATCAGCTAAGTCTCCTGGTAAAGGCAATAAACCAGCATTAGACACTGAAGGAAAAGGTTCAAAAAGAAGATCTTGTGCATCAGGCTGACTGGTCTCTGTTGGGGCTTGTGTGTGTCCACACAATTGCAAGCAGTGATGTGAAAGAAGAGAGACAAGCCAGTTGCCAGTAAGTAGCTGTCTTTAGTCATAGCAAAGAGATTGGCTGCCAGAGATTGGGAATCAACTTAGATATTGACTCCTATGGGGGCTTGTTAGGTTATACAGCAGACATCCTGCAAAACCCTTGAATAACAAACAAGCTTGGCAGGTAGAAATGATTATGATGTCTGTGGCTGCTCTAACCAGTCTCTTCTAGCAGGGTCACTTGATGGGATACTATAAAGAGCATGAAAGGGATTTAGGAGAGCTATGTTGCCTAGAAACCGACTGAGCCTTTTTATGGGGGAAATAATTTCCACACTAAAAACCCTTCAAAGACTTTTCTGTTTGGTTTTTTTTTTGGTTTTTTTTTTTTTTTGTCTGTGGTTTTTGGGGTTTTCTTTTTTGTTTGTTTTTGTTTTTTTATGTTACAGGCTGTATTTTCGATTCTGATTTTAAACAGTTCTGTGGATGCTACAGGAGATAAGTTCTTTGCTAAACTTACTTGATACAAATTTCATGAATGTAAAATCCATTGATTCCAGAAAGACTTAGATGAAAAGCTTGAAAGGGAAACATTTCTATATGCATTTTATGCCTGTTATAAATTTGATTTGCACTTTCTGTCTCATTTTTATAATTTGTCAGTTTAAAGGCCTACATTGGAGCTTCAGCCATTTTCAAGGTGACAGGAGTGATACCCAAATATACAGATTAAAGTTTCTGTAGCTACACAGAGCTAGATTAATGGCTGCTGTGCTTTTAATAGATGTGCTCTTGACAAGATTCTCAGACAGAAACATATATAAAATATCCTGGTTTAAAAACCCCATAGAAACAAAAAGAACACATTGAAATTACTTCTAAAATTAAAATAGTTATTCTTTTCTGCATTAAAAAAAAAACTATATCCACAGGGACTACAGAGAACGTGGACATAAAAATAAGAAGGGTGAACTACCTTCTCCTGTTTTAGCTTTCAGTGATATTGAGCCAGTTCTTGAAATATTCTCAGTTCCCCTAGACTTTAACACTGTTTTCCCTGACTAAGGACTCAGCGGCAACTGAGAGCTTTTTATTTCAGCAAGCTGAACTGAAGTTGGTAGCTGAAGTAGTAGAGACTACTCAGTGTGAAAAATTCTTTCAAATATGAATTATGTAAGTAGATATTATGAAAGGGAAATTAAGCTAATCCTAGTGAAAGAGCATTGTTTTCTCCAGTACCCTCTGAAATCACGCACACAAAACATATGGATTCTATGTTGAGTAAAGTGAAATTTGCATGTGGGAGCTGGGATGTTGTCATATATATTACCCAAAACATGCAAACTTTATAGAGAGTAAATTTATTTTTCATTCTCTTTTCTTCCAAGGAAAAGAATTTGAAAAATCTAATAAGTTGTTTAGACTTATTATGAAGTTAAGTTACTTAGATTAAGCAAAGGCTTGTGTATTGAAATAAAAAATATAAATATAATAATATCTGCTAAGATATAGTGTTAAATATAACACTATAAAGCATTTCATAAAATCCTTCTGCTTATATAGAACAGAGTGGAGCTGGCAAGTTCAAAATCCTCTGTATTCATTAACGGCTAGAGAACCTTGAAGTAGGCCATCTTGGGGAGGTACTTTATTTTATTGGTATTTGTAATAGAATCACCTTAAGACCACCTGGAGATTTTGTTATTTAAAGAAAATTCTCACTTTGTTTATAGCTTTAATATATTTAATATATTATCACCGTTTCCCTCTGGAGTAATCTTGTTTCAACCAGATACTATGAATTTTGCAAGAGAGTTCAAGTCGTTGTAGATACTTTCGACAGAATACGCAGCTTGAGGTTGATTCCAGAAATTGTTCCTAAGCAATCAAAACTTGTTCCCTTCACCAAAATTTTGTCTCATAGCTCTCTGTGTTTAGATTTTGAACAGTAAGAGTTGTCTCTTTTTAGCTGAATGAGATACATTACTTTGCTGGCATATATGGCTTGTGCATGTCTGAAAGAAAAATACATCTGACACTTCATAAAAAACAGAAATAAGGTTCATTTGTAAGATTGAGAGAACTTGCAAGTTCCAAATTATCTCTCAGGATTGCCTAATATTCTTCCTTAGTTTTCTGGAATATGTAATTTTAGGAAACAAAACATATCACTACTTTGGAACTAATTGTGTTTTTCTTTGAGAATATAGAATGAATTATCTTGATAATAATTCATTAAAAAATTAATTACCAGAGAAGATATTTAAATATTTGTGGTTTTTATCAGGTACACACTCAGTTTTTGCCCTGTTGGTCTGAAAATGAACATAGCAAATTATACAGCTAATCTGGATGCCCAGTTTAATACTAAATGTATAGACCATGGTGAAAAGTGCAGTACATTAAAATTTTTGGAAACTTCAGCCCTTCTTCTTATCACATGGCCTGTTAATGTAGTTTCAAATACAAGTATTTATTTTTAAAAATATTATACAAAAATCATGTCGCACAGGTCAATATGTTAAAAAGGTTAAAATAAATGCTATTAACAAAATTTTATACACAACTGAATATGAAAACACATGCTGGGTTTACACTTGCACAGACTGTGATTGTGCATGAAATTTGGGTAATTGTGCACACAAATGTCAAGAGGAAAATCCTGCCTATACATGTTATATGTCAACATGCATAAAGTTAGGCACAATTTTAATGAAATACTGAACAATACTCAATATTAAAAATTTAGAGCCTTGATTTTTGTTTACAAAATCATGTGATATTTTGATTTTTCCATGGGGAAAAAAATATGGCATCTATGACTTGTTTCTTTTCATTCACAGTTTGTATTACTATAGTGTCAGTTTTTTAAAAAAAGAACCCATTTATGTTATTCATGCAGAATGGAAAATATGTTATTGGATATTAATAATTTTGTAATAAAATGAAATTGCAATTTTCAGTTTGTGTTTAGAACACTTAATAGAGTAGTAAGTATGGTGACCTGAAAGCTGTCCATTTTCTATGTGCAGGTTATGAGGTTCCCTAAACACAATGGACAACTGTAATTCAAATGTGTGGAAATGCACCAAGTCATAGAAATGGAGATATCACTCTAGAACAAAGCACATTTAAAAGTCACCACTAGAATGGTAAAATGTGAGGGTCTGTTGATTTCAAAATGCCCTTTTCTCTAAACCTTACATATTACTTCCCAGATACTGAGTTTTATAGGTATTACTGTTGCTCACATTTACCCATAACCTCATAGCATGATAACCTTAGGTATTTTTGCAGGTTCTTCAGCTCTGTTCCATTTACTATTCATCATTACTAAATATTTTTGCCATACTCATTAAGTGGGATAAACTACTTTGCATCCAGGATATTTTGGCCCCATGACAGACTGAAAGATGTTCACCTTTCCCAGTTTCAAACATGTGTGAAAATTCAGTGAATATCATACTACCCTAGACTTTTTCCACTTGACCAAGGGAGGAGTGCAGAGGAGAAAAAATACAAAGATTCAGATGAGAAAAGTAGAGCATGTAGCTCTCGTTGTATCAAGTAGGCTCTGTGGCTAATAACATTGCTATTAGATACAGGTCACTTGTTCAGAGGGAATAAGGAACACTTTCATTCAGGCAGTCAGCTGAATGAGACTGCAACTTTAGGGGAAAGAGGACTGCAAGCTTGATTTTAAATCAGCTTCATTATCCAACAGCCTTTGCAATTCCTTATTATAGAAATAGCTTTAATAATCAATATGTGGATATGAAAATTTAGTATACAGATTTATAATGTAAATCTATAGTTCATCTATCTTTTTGCTTTGTTTTCTATTTTTTTTTGGCTCTGATTATCAACTTGTGACAAAAATGTATGGCTAACTAACCAATATTCAAGATATTGTGAGCTTGTGTGTGAGAATGTTAATTTCAAAGCGCTATAATTTATTTTGTTTCTCTAGAAATTCTGTAAATGTTTTCCCCAGTTTAAGACTAAGATTTCTGAAAAATCAGAACTGAACTGTTCATCTTCAAATAGTGTCAAGTTTTTGGTTTCTTAAGATCCTTGGCTCATGCCCAAGATCAAGAAGCATCAGGATACCCAATCTGTTTTCCCCAACCAGTGTTATATAAAGCATAAAGATGAATTATTCTATATTCCTATTATGTTGTGTGATGAAGTTTGAATGACTATGAACCTTAGCAGTGTTTCAGAATCCTTCACCCTGTAATTATATTGTACTTGTGTTTAGTGTTAACCTGACCTGGCCTGTCATAAACATTAAAGAATTTAGATTAAATGATGTTCCTTTGATTTGGTTGTTATATGAGTCTGGAAGAAAGTATACTCACTAAAATTTTTGGTATGTCGGCAGTTCTTATGGAGAAGGTTAAAAAGTTCACATTTACAAACTCACATTAATTTCCAGGCTTCACCTTAGAGAAAAGCAAAAACACAAGTAGTGCCTTGTTATATTCCTGCCCCACAAAACACCACCAAAATTATATTTCTTGTACTGAAGGTATGAATGAAAGCATATTTTTCAGTGCAAATATATAATAAAAAATCTTTATTTTTTTGCTTGATTTCTATTTCCAAATATAAAATAAATGTCTATTCCAATTTCATATTTTTTTCAATGTTTCATTTCAATTTGCTTAGAAGTTGTTTTTTCCTTATCTTGTAGATAAGAAAGCAGATTGAGAATGCAGTAGATTGAGAATTATGGTTTATAGTGAAACAACTAATGACAATTTGGAGCCAATTATATCCACCATCTTAAAATATCTCTTCGTCAATTAAACCCTCCCCTACCGTTGGTGAGTGGATCTGGATAAGCCAGTACTTGTGCTCAGGTCAATGTGAGACTTTAACGTGATGAATTTTTGATACATGAACTTTTAAGCGAGATGCTTTTCATCAGCATTGACTATGAAGTATCAGTGCAGGGAAGTAAATGTTTTTTAACGTTCACAGGCTCCTTGTTGTAAAAACAGGACTGAAAAGCTCTTTGAATGTTTACAACTTGAAAGCAGTTTTATTTTGTGGGATGGAGGAGAGGAGAAACAAGCCATAATTCTCTGAGAACTCAAATTAATTTTTTATTGTAAAATCTAGAGGAATGTCTGCAGATGTGGTCTCTTCATTTCTGTTTTTTATCTGCATGTAGATATTTACTCACACCTGAAAAAATGCCACCTTCTCAATGTGTACTGGACTTGTAGCTGTCCAGTTCTTATTTGGGTTTTTTCAAAGAAGTATTTGCAGTTGCTGTTTCACAGTTTTTCCATCACATAACCACTTGTCTTAGCTTTCATTCCAAGGATGAATGAGCTTTCTGGTCTGTGTGAATATATTATTTCTTATTCATTATTTATTCCTCAGATCTTAGAAGCTCGCAGATTTTTCTAAATGAAATTTAATGTGTCCCACACCCTCTTCTTTGCATTTCTTTGGGAAATTTTACCATTATACTCTCACTGAGGTCATATATTTTTCCAGACCTTACCTACTCTTACTATTTCTCTCAACTGAGCTATTTCTGTACTGTATGTTGTACTTTCATTCATCTGCCAGATTCTAATAAAGGTTATCTCAAATTGTCAACACTCTTGATCAATCTTGCTAGCTTCTCTTATGGGTCAGAGAGATGAGTTAAATGGTTTTGTATATGTATATATCTAGATAGATGTAAGAATGTGTATGCATACATACACATGAAATGGTGTACATTGTATAAATCACACCATTTCACTGAGGTTTATCAAAATATAGAACAATGTCTTTTCTTTTTTGAAATGCAGAAGACATGCAATCAAGCCTTTTTTTAAAGGCGTGATTGTTTTCTAATAAATGATAGCTACCTCACTCTTGTGTCTTGAAGACAATTGT
This sequence comes from Heliornis fulica, assembly GCA_013399135.1. NCBI lineage: Eukaryota > Metazoa > Chordata > Aves > Gruiformes > Heliornithidae > Heliornis > Heliornis fulica. Next base: position 56,567 of record VXBZ01007847.1, on the reverse strand, counting down.
GTTTTTCTTCATTCTACTTTCTTGATTTGCTGTCATTGTAACCATTGTCTCTTGATTGCCAGTCCAAGATTTAAAATTAAAGTCTTAACAAGTATTTTATGAAGTTCATAGACATAAAAATGCATACGTCCAAATATAACATTTAAAAACCCTCATATAATGTGCTAAAGTAGACAAGAGTAAAAAAGGCCTCCAGTCCAAAATATGAGTTAACACGTAGAGGTAGTAAATATGACATTATCTTCACTTATATTTGTTGTCTTGTCATGTCAACCGATTGATCTTAAATTAGTTTGACTACAATGTGTAATAAATAGAAAACAAAAATCTAAGCTTGCAAAGAATCCTAATACTCATGTAAGATTCCTGAAAAATATAAAATATCTACTAAAAATTCAGTAAAAGTAAAACGAGTTTTGAGTAGAATTTTAAAACTGAAATTCTTTTTTACATCATTATTGAATCTCATGCCCAACATGCATGTATGGGCATGAGATGTAAAATGTAAAAAATTCACTGTAGGACAGAACGGAAGTTTTGCTCTTTGGTTAGTTGCCTAACTACTATTGTGTGTGTCCGACTATATAGTTAACTGCTTCTCAAGTTTAAGACACTTCCATGCAACCTGTTATTTTGATGCTGATGTAAATTGTCTAGCAACTACTGAGTGTCCTGCAGCTGTGTTGTTTCGACTACTTCAATATCAAAAGTTTATAATAATTTAGCCTGAAAAACTCTTTTCATATTGATTTGAAATATTTGCTTCTCCTGCAAATTTGATAGGACAAGGGGAAATTGTTCCAAACTGGAACATAGAAAGTTCAATCTTAAAATAAGGAGGAACTTTTTCACCGTGACGGAGACAGATCACTGGCACAGGCTGCCCAGAGAGGTTGTGGAGTCTCCTTCTCTGGAGACATTCTAGACGAATCTGGACGCGATCCTGTGTGATCTAATCTTGGTGATCCTGCTTGGGTTCAGGAGGGTTGGACTAGATGATCTTTCAAGGCTCCTTCCAACTCCTAACATTCTGTGATTCTGTGAAATTAATGGAGAAAGGAGCTGTACATACACTGCATACACTATATCAAGAGAAATTCATAAAAAAGGAGTATCAAATAACTACCAAGGGAAAAAAATATTTCTCTTTGTCAGTGAACATTTGATTTCTAATCCACAATGAAATACATTTCTACCTGGTTTTCTACAATTAAAGCCTTTTGCTTTAAGAAAGAAATCGCACTTTGCAAAGTGGACTGTTGCTAGGTTCCCAGAATTAACCAAATGCAACCAGCATTCATGAAAGTCATATAAAAGAGGTTCTATTATCACTTAGCACAAGATGAATGGAGGATAATCAAATAGTCTCAACCCATATAAAACAGAAGAAAAAAACAAGAAAAGTTGCTTCTCACTTTAATGTTGTTGACAAATAATATGCATTTTTTTTTTTGTAGTGTGAATAATAGAGTGGTAAAATAATTGAAGTTTTAACTCTGATTTGTACAGATTATAACAATTTTGAAACTAAAAATGGATATTTCTCAAAATTATTTCTGGTTTTGGAAATATTAATTTTAAATCCTAGTTATGTTCATAAAGAGAAATAATTCTAAATTATAATACATAATTCTAGCTATTCTTCATAAAGCTGCATATATTTTGCATTAGATATTCACAGTGTTTCTGTCATCAACAAGGAAAATAGCTTTTATAGGAATGATTATTGGGTTCCTGCATAGTAATGTTGTCCTGTTTGCTTCTAATTTTTGTTTAGCGAATAAGGAATTTTTAATAGCTAAATCCATAAGAGAGTATCTGATCACTTGAAAGTGTAATTGGTGTGTTCCTTGTAGCTTTCTCTCTATTTTAATTAATGAGGCAATAAATCTAAAAATTATAGATTTGACTGCTCACCTGCCTTTTCCTCATTTGTAGACTTTGTGATTGTCATTTGGCATATTTGTCATATATTGTATAAAGTAACTTTTGTTTCAAAGAACCTTGAGAAATCTATTTGGATCAAATTGCATTGAACATAAAGTACAACAATGATTAAATATTGTTATGTTACAACTGCAAATTGAGACCGTATACTGAAGACCTTTATTAGACAATGGTATATTTTCTTTTGTCTGATTGGGTGAACTAGTTTGTAGTCATTTTTATGTTGTGGATAATTGAGCATTTTTAACTAAATACAGCAGCATCTTACCTTCTGAGCCTTTACTGCAGCATTTCTCTTGGTAGAACATTAAAGTGTTTTAACATTTTCCACTTTTTTGCATGTTGGTATTTAAAATTCAAGGGAATTATTTAGCTAAACTACTCTTGACAGATATTAAATAATTTAAATATTAGGTTTTAATTCTTCCAGGGTTTTGAACTGTTCTTTTAAACTTCTAGATCATTATCCATTCTCAAAATTTATCACCATGTTACATTTTAGAATATTTAACTGACAAACTGTCAACAGGAAGGTAATCAGAGAACCCACAGAAATATACATCTTTCTCAAGTTTTCCAGTCAGCTTCCATGGAGTTGTTGCTACATTAAACTGCAGTAAGGTGATCTGCAGATTCTCTACTCCTGTGGAATGACCAACTGTTTTCAAACTGCTCTTTCAACTTTAATTTCATTAATATCCTATGTCCTTATACTGGGAGGATATATAAACGAGTGAATCCACATTCAGTATCTCCATGTCACATATTACCTTATAAAATTCTACCATATCCTTTCATTCCTCATATCTTTTTCTATGGAAAATTCCAATTTCAATTTATATAGAAACCTTGATTATCCTTATACATCTATTTTTTTTTTAATTTCTTTTATTTTATAGTTTCCTTGAGACAGGGATCTCTGAACTGCACACAGAATTCTAGAACTGGATTTGAACGATGTATGTAGTGGTAAAATGTTTTATTTATTCCTTTTTTTTAGTAAAATTGGGGTATTTCTACAGTAGTTAAAGACTCTTCTTGGTAACATCTGAAATTTTCAATTTAAGTTTGCTGCTAATGCAACTTACACCAAAAGCAGGAATTTCACTACCAGAATGTAATCACTTTTAATGTTGTATTTAAAAATATAAGAAAGAGGAATGTCAGAGGGAAACAAAGTGCAAAGAAATTTCCTGAACAAGTTTTAGTATTCACACATGACAGTCTCCACAAATGTATTTTGACCATATCCTAGAAAAGTCACAAGTGTCTTGTCAAAAGTCACACACAATGTGGTGAGTAAATATTTTCTTTACAAAATAATAAAAGTTTAATATATTCAAAATTGTAGTTCAGTAGGAATTTATGATACTGAAAATTAACATTTCTTTTAAAATAATATTGAATGATTAGGTTTTTTATTTTACAGGTTCATCTGTTACTAAACTTAATGAGAATTTTACTCACCTGTGTCAGGTGTGTAAATGAATGATTTTTTTTTTTAATCTGAAGTACAGATAAAATAACCCATTCTTCCTGTTGAGTATGATTTACAGGTTTTGATTCCATGAACCTTTATGTAGTATGTATGTAATGTCCTCATGGCTTCATCATTTGATCTTTCTGAAGTAGAAACACTGTTCACTGTCACATTTTTTATTTTTTTTGGTGAGTATGTGTGTGTGTGATGTGGATAAATATTAGCAAACATTATAGAGGGGCAATAGTACAGTCAACAGTCAGCTGCTGTGCAAGTTCTTATCCTGTCAATCCATCTCAAACACTGTTTAAATTAAATTTAATGAGATTTAATTTGAATAAGAAAAAATGAGGTTTTATTTAAATAAAAAACAAATGAGATTATTGTCATGACACTGAGGGATAGATGGAGAGCAGAGCACAAGACCAATTCTAAGCAGATGAAAAGGGAAAATATTTTATTGGTTAAAAAATTCTTTTTGTCTTTTCTGTTCTTGGTGTTCTTGTACATGGAGGTTGCCTTTCATTATCCACCAGTAAGGAGATTATAAAGTTAAATACTTTGGTCACATTTTTAATTTACATCATCAAAGAATGGGACTTGTTCTGTTTTGCTCTAACTGCATTATGAAAACAAAAAATGGACAGTATGATGAAGATGGAATTTTATGTCAACAAGAAGTGTCTCTGTTGGTTTCATAATGTTACTCCCCTCTTTTAGTCATTCCAGAGTTCCTTCACATGCTAAGTAAATTCAAGCGCCACTGAATCTTGTACTCTTTCATGCTCCTTTTTCCTGAAACTAACCTATGCATGTGCTACCCTTTGTAATTTTTTTTTTAATACACAGGAAATGCACACTTTGTAATCAAAGATTTGTGTTAAACTGCTAGTTTACACAAGAGATATCTCTTTCCTTTCTATCAGAAAACCTACTTTAATTCATTGGCAAAAAAGTAATTTATGTCTACTTCAAGGCCAAAATTTTCCCCTTTCTGGTCTTCAAGATTTGCACTATGTATTCACAAAAAATTGTGGAGAGGTACAGAATTTATATCATTTAAAGAAATAGATTGGGCGCTTATGTTTTGCTATCTTGGTTTTGCTTTCTTAAATCTGAATATTCCAATCTTCAAATACAAGCGCATGTCATATTTCTCAACGCCACCCATAGGATCAAAGGAAGAAGGATTATCTGAAAGTCAACATTCTGAGGAATATTAAAATAGCTCTGTCATGCTACATTTGAGAGAGATTAGAATGGTACCAATATCAATGAATAACCAATAAATAAATTATATCTTTGACATCAGAATTAGAAATTATGTTTACACAAAATAATATATATTAGGCATTCTTATTCTCAATATTCTCAATATCTTTTGATTTAAAAGCATTATTTTACTGACCAATTGTCTTGTTTACTGCTGTTTCTCTCTTCTGTGACGTGTCTCTGCTACCTTCCTTCACAAATATTTAGAGGAATATAATTGGAAAGAAGCTCCATACAAGAATCTTTCTGACCTTACTAGTTCCTGCCCATCTGAACCCGTGAATGTGTTATTCAGCTGTTCCTAGACAAAGTCTAAATGACAATGGTATAATATTTCTTGTCCTATCACGTGTCACTATTGAATGTACTGTTTCTTAGATTCTAAGAAGGTATCTTTGGTGTTTTACTTATTTTGATTACATAGTCTGCCTTACACAATAATTTATATTCATTGTTTACCGTTTAAACACTGTAAGCAATTTTTTAATGAAATACACACTCTAGTGTGTGACATCTGTAAAGAGAGGTAATATTTTTAATCAAGCCGGTGATATATTTAGAAAAACACTTAGCTATAAGAAAACCCATTTTGATATATTGCTTTTTCTCTAGGTCTCAAAGTGTAGCTAAATTTCAAGGTAAAACCAGAAAGTGATAATTTTTTCAAGTGTAAAAATAGATGAATTTGTATATTCTTAATGAGGTTTTCCCAATTTAGGTTGTTTGCTGCTTTTTATCTCTTTCCCTTCCTGAGGTCTGACATATCCACAGTAATTCCAGTAGTTATCCATCTTTCTTCCAAGGTTAATTAATGTTCACATAACCATTGATAGTATTGAATTTCTCTCATATTGACTTTAAAATTTGCACTCGTGAAAATTTCAACACTTTTTGGTGTTTAAAAGATTGTGTTTTATGCATTTCTCCTCTGGCATACCTATCATAATAACTATTTTATTCTACTTCAAAACTTGCTTGTAAATTAGGCTTAAGGTCTTTTCTTTAATGATATGAAGAAAAAATGCACAGATATTGTTACATTTTGCAGTGGAAATATTTCCTTTCCTTACCCATTAGAGTGAATTTAATTTAGAGTTGAGCTAAACCATAATACATATACTTTCAGTACCTGCATACATTACCTTCCTCATATCATAAAACTGCATTGCATCATTTCAGGAAAAGCCACCCTAGAGGGTGATAATATAGTGAGTGCTTCTTAGTATCAGCTATTAATTTTCTCTCCGATTCAGATTAAAATTTTTTGAGCACTATTTTCAGCATGGCATATCTGTAGGAGTCTAATAAAAGTAAACATACTCAGAAACAGTGTTTTACTGCAGTAAATATTTTCATTGTTATAGAAGTTGAGAAGATAGTAATTTCTTAGTTTTCTTTTTGCTTCCTGTCACTTCAATAACACAGTCATAGCTAAAAGTGTCTTATTTTTAAATCAAACTGGCAAACTTGGTTTGGTTTTTGCTTCTCCAGATAGCTGTGCTACCAAACTCTTTGCCTTTTTAATAGTCTTTATTTCCACTTGGTATTCTTTCCCTCGTAGCCAAGGTGCAATATTTCTTCACCATGTACTTGCACATAAGTTAGAACAATACAGTGCAGAGATATAGTATCATTGAGTATCAAATTCACTCTAAGTAGCCAAGATATTATTTAATAAAGCTAAGTTAGTTCAAAGAAACTATAACCTCATAAGTGTCAGCAGAGACCTTACAAGCCTGCCTAAGACATTAGTTACTTCTGCTGACTGTAGAAAAGATTTTTTTAAAAGAATCCAATTTTTTTGTGATAGTATATGAGTCTGGTCTATATTTACAGCTTTAAAAACTGGGATGGATAGATAAGGTTAGTTATAAAACCTGTAGATATTTCAGCTACACTGCTTTTTTTTTCAGCTACACTGCTTTTTGCACTGTTCACATATCCAAACTGCAATTTTGGCAGACAGGTAAGGCTGAAACTGCATATTGAAGGGATAGTGATAGCACGAATAAAACTTTATGATTTTGAACTTTGGATTCATCCTGGATCTACTAATTTGACTGTTTTCTTTGCAGAAGATATAATACACATTCTTATTTGCAGACATTTCTTCACTCACCCATTGTATAGTGGATAATGGAAAAAGGAAGCTATAGAGAAAGGGAAGACAGAGAAATGGAGACAGAATTCTGCTCAGAGAATATATATATGTTGGTAGTATTGGAGAATATATATATATGGTAGTAACATCATCGTGAAATTATACGTGGTTTGGATAAGATAAAAAAGAAATACTTAAATCTGCTGGAATATATCGTCATGTCTTCTACATGCTGGTGTCTTTTGCATTGACCTGTCAATTTTCTTCATTGTAGCACATTAAACATTGTAGAATGGACTCCTTTTTTATTTTTTTTTTCCCCCTGGAGTCTGTTTCTTTTCCTTTCCCTTTAAATTCTATAATTTTAACATTATTATTAAGAGAGAAAATTATGCTAGTGGAATATGAATTCCACCATCTAAACTAATAGAATAAGTAAAGTGCTGGAGTAAGTCTTGCTATTTAGTTTTTTCTATCATTCACTTTAGGGAAATAAATTCTTTGTACCTTTAACCAAACATAATGAGATTGGTAGCTGTTGAAGTTTGTACTGGTGATACCTAATACCACTGTGCAGGCGTTAGGCTGATAATATTGAGAAACAGCATGGTGATACCATCAAATCTCCAAATGAAGATGAACTCATGTGAAGTTGAGAAGCCAACTCGTTCCTCATTTCTAAGCCATTCAACACCCTTACTACAGTACTTTTCTTTTTGAAGCCACTAGAGATACATGTATGTGGTTGTTTGACAGAGGCCAGAGGCCAGAATCCTACCAAAGTCACTCTGTCACTCCCCTCTTAGCTGGGCTTAACTCTCCATGGGCTACAAGTGGGGTCTCTTTGTCATCCATGGACTGCAGGGGGACACCCACTTCATCATGGTATTCTCCACAGGCTGCAGGGAATCTCTCAGCAGCTCCTCCTGTCCCTTCTTCACTGACCTTGGTGTTTCTTCTTTTATCTTCCCACTCCCTTCTCTGGTGGCAAAATGCAGCTGTTTGCATTTTTCTCTCTCTAAAATGTGATTCCCAGAGGCCTGTGACCGGCGCTGTTTGGTCCAGCCAACCTTGTCAGTAACAGGGTTTGGGAGTTTGGCCTTGAGAGCCCAGCTGGGATTTACTTTGTCAGACCCTTAAGAAACTTTCTAGCTGCTTCTTAAAGAAGACACATTGCAAAACCACTAGGTATTGCTCTTTTTTTTTTTCCCAAGTAACAAGTGATAGAACAGGAGAAAAGGCCCTCAAGCCTCAAATCTCCCCTCAGGGGAATTTAGATTGGATGTTAGGAATAAATTTCGTCCTGAATTCTTTTGTTAAGAATTGGAACAGGAAGTTGAGTCACCACCTCTGGGGGTATTTAAAAGCTGTGTAGATGTAGTGGTTAGGGGCATGGTTTAGTTGGGACTTGGTAATGTTAGATTTACAGTTAGACTCAATGATCTTAAAGGTCTTTTCCAACCTAATTTGTTCAATGAATAAATGTTAAAATTGCATATTGTGTAACACAAAATCCTAATGATCTTTGGACTTCCATTTGTCTCTCTAATTGACATTTTTTTTATTAGCTAGACAAAGTCTTTAATCCAGGAAATCTAAATTTCTGTTGCTCAGCTCTGTGTATTTGTATGCAGAGATATGTGGTTCATATCAAACAATTAAGTGATTAATGGACTTCTGATTTGATACCCTCAAAGCTGTCAGATTTCATTACTCTGGTAGTTTAATATTCAGAAGTTTTTTGCTTTTTATTGCAATCATAAAATCACACTCATTATTTTATAGTAAAATACATATATTCTATTTTTATACACATAATATTCATTAGTTTACAGTAACTACACATGATTTCAAATGGTTCCAAATTGCACCAGGGGAGATTTAAGTTAGGTGTCAGGAAGTAAATTCTTTACTGAAAGGGTTGTTAACATTGGAACAGGTTGCATAGGGGAGTGGTAGAGTCACTATCCTTGGAGATATTTAAAAGTCACATAGATGTGCTGAAAGACGTGATCTAGAGGTGGACTAGGCAGGGTTAGGGTGTGGTTGGACTTGATGATCTTAAAGGTCTCTTCCAACCCAAGTGATCTTATGATTCTGTGATTTCTACAGAAAGGTCTTAAGATAACCTTAACTATGCTTCTAATGAAAAAAAGGTTCAAGTGATCAGAAGAATACGACAAACTTATGGTAAAATATAGCAGTGAAAGAGAAAATGGTATTTTTTCCCCAATACTTTTTGTGTACACATACCCAGTATGACAGAAAATGTTTGTAACACAGAGCTCTGCCAGGCATCAGAGCCTGAACCCTGTGATAAGAATTCTTTGTAGTCAGACCTGGGAGGACAGACATCATATTATTCCTTATCCTTCTTTACTCCATAGGAGGCCTATCATCTTATTCTTCTGAGTGTCACAGATTTTACAGTTTACCTTCTGTACAACAGCTCCATAGCCATTAAACTAACTAGTCATTTATTTCCTGAGCTACTTGTTACTACTATCTGTATAAAACTGTGGTTGCACATTACAAAGATAAACAAAAGCAAAATAGAAGAAACCACAACCTTCATTATCGCTAAACCAAACCCATACGAAGCAACAGGATGGTCCATACAAGTTCAGAAATAATAAGCCTAACAGCTCTCAGAGGTGAGGCCTTGCAAACTCAAAGCAAAAACTCTTGCCTGCTCTTAAAAATAGCAATACTATAGTGTGGGGCTACAGGACAACATGAACAATGTATTTCACTTCCTTTCCACCAACCCTTCTGACAGAGAAAATCCTGTATCTTCATCATCCCTGTAAAGACACCTAGACATTATTGTTTATTTATTTATTTAAGCAACAACAGACTGCTCTTCCTTATTGTTTGACAGAACTTGTCTTGGCAATCTTACATATTATCAGAGCTGCAAGCCAGTGGAGTGTCTAAAATTCATATAAAGTAGCGTCCTGACTTCATAGATTTGGGCCTTTATATTTTAATGTAAATTGCTCTAATGCTGCTATGAGTCTTTTAAAATTGAATTTAGTAAGGTACATACTTCATATGAAGCCTTAGGACAGGCTGTCTATCAGGTCCACATTTGATGTATCTTTGCTCAGCAGTAATTTTGTAACATTTCACATTCAAAGTTATATCAGGGGAAAATATCTTTACAGATGAACAAATAGGTTCCTTTAAATTAAGGAAAGCTTTGTGATGTAAACTAGGAAAGCTACAAATGGATCCTTGACTTGCAATAAAATTTCATTCAAAACTTTATTTTGTTTTCTTCACGCATTTAATTACAATTTCTCAACAGTTTTTAGCTATCAATACTGATTTGGGACTATGCCTAGGAGAATTTAAAAAAATTGTTTAGCAAAATAGACATATTTATATATTTATATACATTTTTATATGTGTATAGGTTGGGGAAACATTGTAGAATACTGATAGATAACATGATATGCAGTCCATGGTACGTCGTAATAAGAGAGGTAGAACCATTTTATTCTGAGGGAGCTATTTCACAAGAAAAAAGCTACCACAACTACACATATTTTATAACACCAAGTATTTTTCAACATTTATTTACTGGTTCTTTTCCTGGCCAAAATTCTTGTCAGGAAATAGTTCTTGGCAAAGACACTAAAAAGACTTTCTCTTTCTCTTTCTCTTTCTCTTTCTCTTTCTCTTTCTCTTTCTCTTTCTCTTTCTCTTTCTCTTTCTCTTTCTCTTTCTCTTTCTCTTTCTCTTTCCTTTTTAATTTAAAAATATAATTTTGCTGACATATGTAACCTAAAATTTAAAAAAGAAAAAATCTGTAGATAGACTAAATCTGCAATTTTATTCACCCAATTGAACCTAAGAAGGTGAAATACTTTTTAAAGCTGAGTCCAGCTGCTCTCTCAGTTCCACTAGTTCATAGGTGATTGCTGTGCCACATAATCCCATCTTCTTCATCTGCCAGTTTGGCAATGCCTTCTTCAAACTCTAAATACCCTGGCTGTTCTAAAATGTTTTACTAAACTCATGTAAGTAGGAGTTGGTATTGGAGAAGGAAGCAAAACATTATATAATGAAAACTGTTACTACGAAGGCTTCTCAACAGAGGAAATCCCCAAATAAGACATCAGAGCAGGATTTTTTGCCTCCATATAAAAATTTCCTTTCATGTGGTTGTTTTACATAAAGTGGCTGCCTAGGGATATTCTTTACAATTAGTTGGCATATTGTTTGTGGGTTTTTGTTGCTATCCTGTACATATAATGATCTGAAATCAGATGAAAGAAGTTTTATCCCCCCCAATACCTGAGAGACTGCAACCCCCCTCCAAGTTTGCCATTTTAATCCCTACTGTGCTCTTGCCTTTAACTGTGCAAGACAGCAAGATAGCACATTTTGTAGATTAAACCAATAAACTAGCAAACATAAAAAAAACAAATCTCATAATTGTGGATTTCAATTAAAGAAAGGAGGATCAAAGTAAACATTCTGCTTGAAATTGCACAGCTGCTATCTACATGAAATGTAGATGAAAATGAAAAAAACCCTCTTCTCCAGCTAGCCATAATTTTGGGGGTGGAGGAAGGAGGAGGGAGAGCTCAAACCCTGCAGTAGGACAGATTGCTTATGCTTCTCACGTCCCAATCAGTAATACAGAAATATTGAGTAATAAATTCCCTGCCTCTCCTGATCTGAGAAGCTCCCACCATCTGTGAAAGACAATTTGTAACAGCTTTAGTATTAAGATTCAGTAAACAGACAATCACAAGCATTGTGCCAAACAGTGACTACATTTGGAGAAAAAACATAAAGCAAAAGCATGAGTAACACCATGACCCTTGTATTGCAAATTTATCCAGAGACCAAAACAGTTTCAATTGCAGACGGTTTCTTTTTTTTTTTTTTTCTCCTCCCTTTCCTCAGTCAGCAAGGAGTGCTGGAGTCCACACACAATTCAGCTACATCTGTGGGCTGTGTATGTAGGCCTCATCCTAATGTGTTGAATTATTATTGATGGCTGAGGCAGTTCTGCTCTGCTGGTGAACCAATAATGTCAAGGCAGTACCTGCAAGATTAATTATAGGAGAGAATGGTCTCTGGTTTCCAGGGACTGACACATTAATAGAGACTGAGCATTAGTTTCAGGGTGTTCAACAGACAGCTGAACAAATGCCTCAGACAGTGTTATACATGCTAAATCCTGGCACTTGCCTCTTAACAGTACTGGAAATAAAAGCAAACCACAAAAGTTTAGAATGATTGTGTTTAAACTGGGCAAAACAGTAAGCTCTATAAACCAAATAAAAAGGAAACAAAACAATACTGAGGTTGCTAAAGCAAGTTAGGCTCTATAAATGTATGTGATCATATTGCCCTCTGCAAAATACTGAAAAGAGACAGTAACTACTTTATGTAGCATTAGCAGAAAATGAAGCTGCTTTTTGATGACTGACAATGCCTAGGTTTTAAAAATACATATGACATTCTACACAAGGAAATATGTTAGATCAAAAAGCAGATTATTTTATTCTATTTCTCTTGTACCACTGCAAAGGAAATTTGTAGTCCATGAAGTCTTTTAGCTGTAGACAACTGAAAGTATGCAGTGGATGAAGCTGCAGCCATAGCAACAGCTACATAAATTTTCAGGCAACGACAGAGCACATGGTACAAAATTTAAGCAGTATAACTCCTACACTGGCTTCCAGAAAAAAAAAAAAAGAAACAGAAAGAAAAAAATAAATGGAGAAGCAGTGTTGAATGCTGTTTACGTTGTTTGTAGTTATTACAAAGTAATCATGCCTTCCACTTTATCAAGAACCTGGGCTTCCTTCATTTTGATTTTGTGATCAGAGGTGCAGCTCTGAGATTAGCTGTAATTTGTCATTTAGCTTTGTCAGATGATATCCCTCTTTCTCTCTTCATTAATTCCTAGGCCTAATATTTTTTAGAGAATCTTGGGGATTTTGCAGCCAAATTTTCAATATAATGTCCAACTACACGTCTTTTGTTCCTTTTTCTTTTTGTGTACTGCTTTTGACAAAATAATGTCAAGATTAATAAAACCCAGAGGCTGGTGCGGCTACACACGCTAAACTATCGTTTTATGAAACTGATCTCAAAAGGGAATGAAAACGCTTCACACTTAGCTGATTTTCCAGTTTCACAATTGCTAAGTGCATCACTGCTTTTTTTTCAAACTTGAAACAGCAACAGAACTATTAAGCAAGTGCACTTGGGGTTGAAATATGCACATCAGAAGGTTATATTCAAGCTTCCATCTTTACTCTCTGTCATTAGCTTCTGGGTGACTTCTTTCACAATGTCCTGTGAAACTCCACCCCAGATACAGGATGGGAGATCCTGAGGAACTTTGCACATCTCAGACTATCTGGGACCTTTTCAAACATAAATAGAAGTGAAAAGAAAGCTGACAAGCAGGATTCAAATCCTACTATGAAATGAAACAGTGAGGTTCCCACACATGTTTTTACTCTATGCTGGAAAGAATACCAGTGTTTAAGATACATTTTCAAAACAAAATCACGTTCAAAGATTGTTTTTTTTCCAGCTGGAAAACACCAATGTATTTATTTCTATTTCTTATTTTCTGAGTCCATGACAAACTTGAATAATGAACCTATTTTCTCCTTCATAAGCTAAATTCACGTAGGTCAAGAGGATTTAGATCATACTGAATAAATGAAAGTATCTACATCCAACACCTGAGTGTAGGAAAGCACTCCCAGGTGAGTCTTGGGAAGCAATGAAGTTGTGAAGCTAAATCTTGCTGAGGTGAAAGACAGGTCAGAATTGTTCAGTGTGTCTCCTTATCTTTTCTATTCTGATTTTGATTTAATCTGCTCAGCAGACACACAAATAATGCTTGGTTTCCTGCCATATGCCATAGAGAAGTCACAAGATGTTAGAAGCATGATTGACAGTAGAGTATGTTACTATGTTTGTTACTATCCTGAAGGTGATGTCTTGCAAGAGTGACTAGTTAGCTAAAATGTCACATTACCTACCATATTTGAAGAAAAAGAGATATCACGATTTCAGCATGTCCTTATCAAATGGTAGTTTATGAAGGTGTAAAGAAACATGATGAAACTCTATTACGTGACAGCACCATTCTTTTTTGGAGTTCTATTTGATCTTGTAGTCAAAGGTTGTCATGTTTCTTCCCACCATCCACTGGCATTCTTCTTACCGATGAGCTGAGTTTTGGAATGAAAGGAGTGCTGAACCCAAAAGTCCAAGTCTGGATTTTCACCTACCCCCCCCCCCAAAAAGAAAAAAGGAATAAAAACTCCTAAATTATAGAAGACCAGTAATTTTTTATAGATACTTCAGCAGTACTTAAACTGGAGTAAATTTATAGTAGTTATAAAACCTAAGCTCCCCTGAAAATCCCTTGCCTCAGAGAGTCTGGGCTTGAAGGCCGAGGCCATTCAGTCCAGAGAAAATCATAGGTAGGCTAGGCTACTTAAAAACAATTAGGCCTTTTAACAATCACATTTAGCATACTGAGGATTTCCCCCAAATGGTGATGTATGTCACTGCTGTTGGAATGTAAAATCACCAGACTTAACAAGATACAGATTTATGTCAAACCTCCAGAGCAAAAACTCCACATGTTTATAATGTCACTTTTTGAGATACAGACTTTTATTACGTAACTGTGACCATACTCTTGGAAAGATGCTTCTCTCCCTCACAGTGGTAAATAAGTGGTACAAATCTATCAGATGTGTCTTTGATCAATTGATAGGTATTTGGAAACAGTAAGAAAAAGGCAAAGTCTAGATACCCTCTCCTGAGATGTGGAAGGTGTTATGCAGGTGTTATGACCTGATCAACTTTAATTTGCACTGCAGAACAGTGCATCATACTAAAATGATATACTGGCTGACATTTTGTCCATCTCAATTTTACTGCATCCTGAAACTCAGTTCGGAAGCTAAGCAGCATTTCAACATTAGCCAAATATAAAGGAGAAGTTAACTAAGGAGGCAAGGAATTACAGAACAGAATAGTCATTCCTAAACGAGAACATACATGTAACTAAGAATCAGATATTTGGTGCAGTGGACATTACTAACAGAAGTGAAAGTAGAAGCTCTGTAAAAAACACATCTGTGGAAAAGGAAAGAAAAATATCTGGCTAGATATTGGAATTATTTTTTGGTTATTCCCATGCTCAGACACATTTTTATATATTATTTTCTCATGAATCCAAATAGTTCATGTCTTCTATTAGGAAAATCAGATAACAAAGGAAGAAGACATTTTAAAAATTATTAAATATTTATGTTAGTGATAGAAGTACTATTGTAATGATTATATTTCAGATAATGAAGACATGCATTATTCTGTACAGAGCTTGTAATCCATTGTCTTGGTTACTGTCTTACTATTAAAAATAATTAAAAAAAAGAAAGAAAAGGAAATCTGTATAACAACATTAGAGCTTTCTAGAAGAAGGAAAAAAATCAATGACTTCATATTCTGAAGTTCCTTGAGGTGTTTAACAATCTTAACCTAAGCTTCTATTGAATATTAGCACTCTATATAAGTACATCCTACATTATCCACTTACCTAAATTTTTTGCACATTTGAAAAGCCAGCTTTGTTTCTTAAAATATGTTGAACATAAAATAGCATGTGCAAATGTATTGGAAAAAAGCTCCAGGTAAGCTCTTCCTTTAGACATTTGTTAACACTTCCTATGATTACTGGGAAAAAAAAAAAAAAGAGAGAGAAACCTAGTATTCCAAAATAGGATTGAAGTGCATTTTAAGTGTTTTGTGAATAAGCTATATCACTTTTACCTCTTATATTGATGTAATTACTTTTCCTCAGCACTAACACTGACACCAACATTTCTTGTGCTGCATAGAAAAGCTACTGAAGTCAGAGTTTAAAAGTGATTCCCATTTTTTGCTGAACATCAACATAGTGAAGTACTGTACATTAATTTATTTGAATCTGTGATCAAAAGAGGCATACTTTTCTAAAAGAAAGTCTCTGCAAATTTCTGGCAAAAGATGTGGTAGAAATTTGCAGCAAAAAACATTAAAAAATAAAATAGCTTTTAATCTCTATTCGCTTTTCCTTTCCTCAGAGAATAATTAGAGTCCCAAACCCATGACTGACACACCAGCTATCATACTCTGTTCCAACTTCTGAGTGGAATTTGCTATATTTTAAGTGATTATAAGAATACATTATTTACCTTATATCTGTGAACTTCTAGGGAAAAACTACATTTGTGTGAAATTTTTTACACAAATGTTTAGTGAGGAGATCAGTGAATAAATTCAGTCTTAGAAATGTATTCATAAAGGTCAGTTTATGAAAAATGAAGGTTTGTTTGTGTCTATACCTCTGTAATCAAGTGTTAGAACTCAGGAAAGGTTAATATAGCTAAGAAGCTGTTCACTAAATAAAAGTGAAACTCTTACCTTCAGTAATGTGTGACTTGTACTCCATAGCCTATGTTTCTGGCTCTGCTCCATGGAGCTCATTTTAGTCCAGACAGCCATAGGGATGAAGGGTGGGTGGTTGCAGGCTTCCTAGATTTTTACCCTACTTCTAGGTAAAGCTTCTCATTAAGTCATAAACATTTGAGCACATTTACAAGTTTAGAGGCGACCAGTAAGGAGCAATACAACAGGGCAAACCAGGAAAGAAACTAAATGTGTTGATACAGTTTCCAGTGAAAATCTATTTGGGGTAAACAATCAGAAATATATTTTATTTCCTTTTTAAATGGAAACTGATTTGAAGAAATATGAGACCTTCCGATGAATGTTCTGATTTTGCAGAAGATACATTTTATTACAAAGATTTTATTTCAATTAGTTTCACATAAGTACAGATGACTCTGAATCTGCCTTCTAAAAGAATTTCTTTCCTTGCAGTTTCCTATTTCTAGACCAAATGAGATTGAATGTTATGATTTTATAAAAAGGTACTGTCTTCTAAATAGATTTTATTCAGAAATTCATGATCTGTTTTATCTGAATTCTTCTTTTAGCAATTCACATGCTCTTCTCATAGCAGGTCGGAGACTGTGAAACTGCCTTCTCAAGAAATTTCTCTTCCTGCAGAGTGTTATAGTTTTGTCCCAGCTGGCAGTTAAGCACTATACAACCACTTGCCCATCCCGTCCTCTCCCTTCTCAAGGAGAATATTAAAAACCCCACATTTCTCGGTCTGTTTCTGAGCACTGATCGTGCTTCCCAGTTCACTTCCCCAGTTGTATCCACAGCTTGACACTGCACAGTGTGGAATATCCTTTTGGCCAGGCTGGGTCACCTGTCCTGGCTGTGCTCCCTGTGCACCCAGCAGGGTGGGGGAAGCTGGAAAGTCTTCAGTCTAAGGAAGCACAACTGTTGAACAACAACTAAAACTATGTGTGCTATTAACATTGTTCTAATCCTAAATCCAAGACACAGCACCATACCTATTAACTATTTCAGCTGAAACCAGGACACAGAACTACATATTTCTGGATCAAATGAAATAAAAACATAATAACTTTCCATTTTCTCCTCCAAGTATCAAAATATTTGTAACTAACATGTCACTGATTATAACAACTTATCTCAGAAATGTAATGAATATGTTCTTGGCATTAATTTCTCTGTCCAGGGCAGCCAGTAAGCACAGTGAATCTAGGATCTTTAAATAGTATTTAAATAGTATTTAGTGCATAGTAAAACCAACAATACATAAAATTCAAATGCCTAAAGTAATCAATCATAATCCTTATTTTTAAAAATATATATCAAACTAATTTTCAATTAAAATAGGAGAATTTACAGATGTAAATTTACAGCATTTAACTCATAGACAAATAAGGAAGTATAACTACTTTTGTCAGTAGCAGAAGCAAACACAGAATTTTGGTCTTAATATAATGTACTCCTATATAATTATTAAGGAACAGATTCTCATCTAAGATAAACTGTCAGAATTACATAATAAGTTATGATACACCATCTGAAAATCTGCTTTGAATATTTTACTCATTTGCACTTAATTTCAGCTACTCTCTTTTTTAATATGGGGATTTTTAGATAACTACAGAATAAAAAAAACCTCTTTGAGCTTTAGAAAGGCAACTTTTGAATTACTATGATGTATAGAGTATATGCTATCAATCATGTCAACAGAGTTTATTTTCTTTGATTTCACAGTATAGCTCTAGGCACCTGCGATAGCAGATAGAAGTAGCTTTTGATAGCTCACTAAAGCTATCATAGCACTGAAGGGCTTGAAAAAGGGCTAACAGATTTTTGTAAAAACAAAAAGAGCAGAGGAAAGTAATAGCAAAAGACAAACTCAAGGCTGGCTTGTGCCAAATCAAAACACAAAGCTAGACCTGCAACACTGTCTCTAATGGTGAGGTCACTGATATATATAGTTCAGTACTCTTAATCTTGTCACATGAAGTAGTTCATAGTGGCAGAGAATGCTAGAACTGCTTGCTTATTGGAATGGTAAGACCAGTTTATGACCATCTTCCTGTCTTTCCAAAATAAGCTTTGTTATTAATGCATATAAACTTGGTGCTGTCTAAATACATGCAAGTTCTGCTAGTGTATTGGAAATTATTTTGATTCATCTTTGGAAATGAGATTGTGATTGATTACTTTTGTTAGGTATCTGAACTTGATGTACTGTCCATAGTACCTGGCTCTGACTTCCCTCACTATTTAAAGAACCTAGTTCCATAGCACTTATTGCTCTAAAGAGGGAAGCAATCGAAGAGCACTCATTTTTCATACTTACAATGCAACTTTGTCTGATCTACTGCCACGTTTACAATAAAATCCATGTGCTTTTAGAGAAATTCTATAGTATATGCTTCAGTCTGTAAAAGAAGATGAGGACAAAAGGGCAATAGATTAAAATGTTATTGTGAAAACTATGGATTAGATCAGGAACTTCCACACTGCCCAGAGAGAAGGGAGATAGGAATGGTAGGTCTTTCCTTCCATGAAGCAATATCCATACATCTACTAACAGCTCAAGTGAGTTCATTTTCACTCTGCTTTTACTTGTTCTGCATATTGCAGCA
Source organism: Heliornis fulica (assembly GCA_013399135.1). NCBI lineage: Eukaryota > Metazoa > Chordata > Aves > Gruiformes > Heliornithidae > Heliornis > Heliornis fulica. The sequence continues at coordinate 37,678 of VXBZ01007847.1, read as the reverse complement.
TTAGGGAATCAGTTTGTTTGGTATGTTTTGAAGTCAATTATAAGATTCGCATATTTTTTCTGGGAATTGTGCTTTGGTGAGAAGTAGAAAATTTTCATGAAAATTTCCAAACTTGTGTTTACCTGAAAAAGAGTCATGATTTGGTAGGTCAGAAAAATTTCATTTAACAAGAGATTTGTATTTAATAGATTGCTGTTATGTAAACTACAACATTAAACTAAATACATTAAAAATATTGCTTTGCAACTAGCATTGCCAGATGTGAAGGGACAAAAGATTGTCTGTTCCAGAGGTTTTGCAAACTACATTTAAAAACCAAGAAGTTGGAAGTAGCTTGGCTTGAATACCCTGCCATTGTTTTTCAGAAGGGTGTGGGGATGGAATGATTCTGAGCAGCTTCTCGATATAGCTGTCACTGCTGTCAGTATTACTTGAACCACTACTGTGATAACTTGAACTCCCACCACCACTGCATGATTCAATATGCTGTTTGATCCTAGGAAACCCTGATGCTGTGCTGTGGCTTCAAAGCTGCTGCTGTAGCTGCATGTGTGGAAGGTAACTTCTGTATCTAAAATAAGAGTACTGAAAGTTATTAACCCTTCTGTGACAGGCCAATTTTCTTTTTCTTAGAACTACATTGTGACTCAACGTGCATTTCAGCTCCTGAATAAGCTCAGTGTACACTCTGGTTCTGGTCTCAGTCTCTGGGACTAGACTTCCAGTTTAGTTTTCATTATTGGAGGTTTCATTTTGGCGTAATACTGGTCTATATTCTAGAGTCTCCAAACTAGTACTTCCTGCCTATACATTAACTAAAAATTATACCACCACTACCCAAAACCTAGATAACCCTTTGAAACACCTTCTCCTTTGGAACTCTTCTCATTAAGACTTAAAGGGTATAAATAGTCACTTGCAACAGACAAGCAACAAAATATACAACTATGTGAAAGTATGTACTCGTGCCTATGCGTGGAAGGTATCTCCCTCATGTAGAAGAGACTTTGGGTTGAGGCCAATGATGTGGCTTCTCATAGATGTGTTAGAAAACTGCAGCTCTGAGTATCACTGTATAATATGTACAGTAAGAAGGGCAAAATGCTGGAATACCTCATCTTGTACTAAGTGTGGTTCAAATCAGAAGAGAGGAACACTTGCATGTGGGTCATGTAATTTTCATAGATATAATCATATGATTCATATACAAACATACTGTGTTATATATACAACCTCTCTTGACAGAGAAATTATATAGTGATGAGTAAACTGTGTGTTCCCCTGACTCATAGAGGAGTTCTTCTGGTGCCATGCCTTCAGGGCTCAGTGATGTGTCAGATGACACAGATGCCAGATCAGAAGATTGTGCTGTAGGTAAAGGACTGGGCTGTTACAATGCTAAATGTTGCAAGAGCCATCATCCATTGTTTATTTCAACAACTGCATGTGCCTTGTACACATCACTTGAATGAGTCTCTAACGAAAAGCAAAGAAATAAAAGTAGGCAAAGAAAAATAAGAAAGTACTTGTGAGATAAAATGGACCTGCTACAGAATGTCAAAGGAAAAGATGGTTTAATCAGATAACAGTTTAACATCAAATGCTAGCTTTTATGTACCCTTGGCAGGATTATGTTACCATAACTATTTCCATTTATCTGGTTAGTTAAGGGAAGTCAATCAGTAATTTGGATTTTATGCTACTTACAATATATTGAGGAAGAAAAACAGTTACTGCAGATTTAAATACACTAAAAAATGAGATAGGCATTTTCTGTGCAGAATTTCTTGGCATTAACAAAATTTCTGCCATTAATATGGCAGGAGTTAAAATTAAGTTATCCGTAGGTGGATGCTGACCTGAACTTTGGGCAATAATGTATTGTTTCAGACTGAGTTTCAAAAAGTTATTGCAATAACTCATAAAATTTTACAGATATATTGAATTACCAATTTATATGAAACATACATACAAAAAAGTGTAGCTTAGAACTTCCTCAGAGTACTATTCTGTTTGCTAAACCCCAAGCCAGGAGCATTTTTAGATAAACAAATCCTTTACAGGAAGTTGCATTTACAGAATCGCTGAGTTTCTAATATCTTTTTCTCTTCCCTTTTCATTTCACTACACCTTCATCCACCTTCTCTCTAATTTTTCAACATTTTCATCTCATGTCCTCATGCAAAGTTTTTTGGAATATTTGTATTGATTCAAAATAGTGTTATTTATCATTCTCTTCAAAAGACTTCTTTTTAATTCTAATGAAATCTTTTTTAGATTCCTTATTCCACTTATTTTTTTTTCCTATCCACTTAATCTATTTTAACAATGATCTCACAATTTGGGTTTCTTACTTCTGTACTCTTTTTCCTATGCGTGGATTTTGTTTTTGTTTTGGTTTTTTTTGGGTTTTTTTTACTCCTGTAAGTTTTTTTCTTCCTATTTTCTCAATTATTGTTTCTCCTTCTTTCATTTTTCTTCTTTTTACACTTTCTTTCTCTTCTTAATTTTACTCACTTCTTCTAAATCTATAACTTTTTTCTAACCTGTATCTTTTATTTAAACCCATTCACAAGTTTCATTTTTCCTCTCTCAATTGCTAACAAGGTCTTTGTTGACAAGATCTTTTCCTCTCTTGGGGAGGAAATACAGATATGGCTGATATAGCATATGCAATATGGGGTTCTACTGGAGACCTCTATCAAAAGCAACACAGTAGCAATAGAACACTTGGAGAAGCTACTTTACTTTCCTATTTTTTACACTTAAAGCAAAAAAACTCTTTGTGGGAAGAGAAGATAGCACAGGATTTAAAGGAATAAAAAATCCCAAACTGTAGGAAAACAAAGTATTTCACTAAGATGGAACAGAATAAATATCATAAGATTCTGATCAAAGGAATTTAAAACATTTGATTTTTAATTTAAGAAGTCATTGTTACATGTTAACTCAGACAAGAAAATAAATCCACATTTGCTTCTAGTTGTAAAACATAGTGTATATACTAGAACAAAAGTATTTAATTGATTCTTGATTAATCAGTAGGATACATAGTAAAGGATTAAACAAAGGATTTCATTCAAGAATTTCTCATGTATTTATGAATGCACTTTAGAATTGGTAATTTAATCATGAGTGTTGATATATGACCTAAGTTCCCCCCTTTTCCCTTGGTATTGAATTGTAAGTTACTTTTTAAATAAAAGAAACATCTAATAATATAATTTGATTTTATTTAATCTCAGTTGCACCAGAAATTTTAATGTAGTTCTAAGGCAACGTTAAATAAACTTGTCAACATACATTTTCAGAGTATTTTAAAACATACATTGGGGTTCAAACACCTTAGAAGCCTCCACAAATGATTAAACCAAAAGATATGGAGCAAGATGATTGATAACTTCTGGAGCTGAGTCTGTGCTTCTACATAACTTCAAAGTGTACTTCTGGAGTTCAAGAAAAAATAAATCTGTGATACTTCAGAAAAAATCAGGAGCTTCAGAGATTTCTAGTTTAAACAGTGTTCATAAATTGCAAGAGAGGGAAGGAAGATTTTTGTCCTGGTTCTGGCCAGGACAGATGTGACTTCCCCAGGCAGCCAGCACAGGTGAGCAGAGTTGGCCCGGGCTGTTTCCACACCCCTGACGTCAATGAGCCCCTATAAAAGGTGCTGGTCAGACAGAGGCCGGGTTGGTGTAGTTGGTCCTTGTGTGGGTGGTGTCCTGTGTCATCCTCTCGTTGGGTCAGTAAAGTTCTGAGTGTTATCACCGGGTGTGTCTGTGTGAATTCTGCCTTGGGCTCTGTCACTGTTCCCCTTTCCCGGTGCTGGTCAGTAACTGTCCTTGTCCCAACCCCCTTAGAGGGGCTGTGTTCCCCCCTTAGAGGGGTGACAGAGTGGTGGGTGGTGTTCAGCCCCTGCTTGGGGCTGAACAATGACAAATTTCCATCTTTCTTTTCCAATAGCTAGCTATTGTCTTGCCCTGAAATTTGTTTAAATCCCTAGATATGTTCCCTGTGCAGAAGTCAGATGTAATGCTGACCTTATCTATTCTGAGTTTTCTTTATTTGCAAGACTTCTAGAGTCTGTTATTAGGGGCCACTAGTTCTGTGTTGTCTGTGTGTTCCTGTTTTAAAATCATAGGTCATCATTAAACACACACTTACACTTAAGATTTTATAGGTTTACTGGCTTCAGGACAGGTGGTTAGACTAGGTACAGCAATGTTTAGCCACTTGTCTTTCAGTGATACAGAATGCAATTTAAAAAAATATAGCATTTAAAGCTCAATTTTAGATTTAACATCTTTAGCTACCAACTATGCAGAAAAACAATCAGTATACTTGTAACTACAAGATCTCTCTCAATCCACCAGGGATATGGATTCATTCTCAAATCTCTATTTAATAGAGATTTGAAAAACAAAAAAACCAAACCAACAGTAACATATACCCAACACATCCACATCCTCTGCCTGGAAATTGTAGTCTCCTAGCTGAATTAATACAGCAGATTGACAGTCATGCTCAGATCCTTCTTTTAATAAGAACAATTTCTTCTTTAGTCTCATAAGGTATAAATCAATATCCAATAATTACTAGATTTACCAGGCATCTTTAATATTAATGTAGGTCTATTATCTCATATTTTTGGTGTTTTTTTCTTTGTTTATTGGGCAGTACCTTTATTCCCATTTTAGTGAGATGGTACATTCTTATGTGGTACATAAGAAAGAATAATGATATGGTCTGGCTGAATTTTGATCTATTGGAAAAAAATGGATATGCTGCCCCAGGACATGACAGATGTGTCAGAAAGCAGTCACTATTTTGGCCAACCACAGGGACAGCTACCTGCCAAGCAGTGTAGGTACTAAAAGTAAACCAGAATGCATACAGGAAGCTAAGACAAATACAACGGTTACCACTATTTTTTCTATGACACTTCTATACAATACAAAGCAGAAATGATCTGATAGCATTCTGCATTTGAAGTCTTAAAATATTAGGCAGCTAAATGGCTATGAATAAACTGTTCCACAGCATCTACTCTGAAGGATTTGTGAGTATCATAAGACTTAAATAAAATAAAGCTTTAGCCTGTTCTTTCCTACTACTTAAATATTTTAATCTTTAATACAAATATTTTTCCCACTAAAACCACAGAAGTACAGCATCAGCAATTGTCAGGGGGTATTCTTGTACCCAGCAAGCCAAACAGGTCATTCACTGGAGAGCAAGCCAGTATACTGGGCTATGACACTTTAACAGTGTTTATGTTAGCAGAGCATTGCCAGAGTGTGTCTGCATGTTTTTGTTGGATGATACTACAAGTAGCAGTATTTAAAAAGCTGACAAAGGGAGAAAATATGAAAGCAAAAAACTGGGATAGAACTAATGATAATAAAACCTTGGCAAGTCAAATTACTGAGAGTCTCGTATCAAAAGCAGCTTTGACAATAATGGGATTCCAGAGTCCATAAAATTAGTCATGATTCAAAGATAAAAACATCAACAATTTGCATAAAAGCTTTACTTTCAAGATTTAGCACTGTGTACCAAATGAAGAAAAAAAGCACCACCATAAAAGTAACACTTTAATATAGGTATCCATTATCTAATGCTTATATAATCGAAGCCAAATGAGCTCATTATTATCAGTGCTATTATACTGAATACCAAATGAACTCATCATAGAAACACACTTGCTTTAAAAATTATTACTGCAACATCAGTGACAAGGGAAAAAAATTGCATACAAACTTCCTGAGATGACTAATTTGATTTCAGTGTTATCTTCTAATGCATTATTAATCAACAGTTCATTATACTTTTAGATAACACTTAGTTTATTTGTGGTTTATTTGTACACAATTCATTTCTGTAATCTTTTACTATATTGCACTTTATTCCGATGTAAACAATGCTGGTTTGTGCTTATACAGATTTACAGTAAATGCAGGGATGATGTTTGTGTAATTCAAATTTATTCTGTTTTGCAGAAATAGGAGGGGTACAAAAGGGTGATACAATCCAAAGTGAAAACCAAACTAATACTATGAGAAGACTGTGAAAGCTGTAGTTTTAAAAATGTATTACACAAATTTATTGTCAGAAGATGTAAAGATAGTGTACAATGTATGATAAAACATAAATGTGAATGAATACTAACATATCGTAGATTAAAAATATGTACTCATGTTTAAAAAATGTGATCTCAAGGAATGTGGCAAATCATATGTACTATATATGTTTATGCGTGACTACCTATAGATGTTTAAATGTACCCAAGTCATACATATAAGACAGTTACTTGGAGGCTTCCACATAAAATTCAAAATTTGCATTATGGAAAACTAATATTACTTCAGCCTAGACCAGACAAGCCATGTACTAAATCATAAGTAACATGTCAGATTACCTTCAGGACTCTGACATGATTTTCTGGTAAGAGTTTATGAACAACAAAATAATGGAGAGTTAGGATTTCTGGAAGGTAGAAGTTGTTGTCAGGACTATTTTAGCACTTATATCCTGAAAAGTGCCTTTTCCCCTGTGTTTCACCAGAAAAGGTTTTTTTTAATGTTTTAATTTACATTCACAACACAAATCCAACCACTACGCTAAAAAAATCATGCATTTTTAAACTGAATTGAAAATTAAAAGGCAAAGGAAAAATATTTTTGAAGATATAATTTCAAAATATTTAAGTTATTTTTCCAAAAGATGTTTTATAATAGATTTTGGAAGCATATTTGAACACTACCTGCTGCCACAAATTTTCAGGGAGAAGCTGGGTAAGACACTATTTCTCTGATGATATCCTATTTACAGAAGAACAACATTAAGAATTTTTACTTCCTACTAATACTGAGAGGAGAGAATAAGTAATATATAGGGAAAACATTGATATTGGCTGCCATAGGAAAAGCAAAGAAACGGCCCTGAGAAAATACTTTTCCTGTTATCAGCTGGTGTAGTGTCCTTAATTTACAGGTTGTTTCACAGAATAATCTTCACCTTCATCTTTTTATGAAAGACTTGAGAGATTCTTAAAAGTAAATGAGAAAAAAAAAAAAAGAATTCCTATGTGATGATCCATATAGAGATTTTTGAAGAAGTGTTTCTGGGAGTATTTCAAATGACAGTATCATCTTTTCATGTCTTGCTTCTCCTTTGTGTGAGATTTCTTTGAATCCTACATCCTGTCTCTGTAGGGTAATTAAATTATATATAGGTAAGTTCTCTTGTATAATTTTATTCTTCTTTGGTGACACAGGCATAATGTTTATGTATCATACATATTAACAGAAACTCAAATACTTTAATGTACCCTACACAAAAGCCATCATTGACTTAGTCACATAATTTGCAAGATGGCTAGCCTTAGCCTAAACTCCAAATCAACGTCTGAGCTTTATTCCATCGGAAATGTCTTCTTTCTCTAGACTTCAATTAGCTGCATCTACATATGACACATAGAGATTGTTTAGCCCCAAATTGGACATAGTCCTATAATTTATTTGGATAATCCAAAAATTTAATTTTGAGTTGACTTCTTCCACCCCCTCCCAACTCCCCCGCCCAAATTCTACATAAGCTTAGTTGCAATAATAGTAATGTAAGTTCTCTAAATATGAGCACTTCTGGGAAAATGAAACATGATCAGCATGATTTTTCTTCATCTTTCTGTATTTCTTGATGAAACTGGATTGAGATAGTGAATTAAGTGCCACAAATTTCTTCTTTTTATTTGGTTAAGATAACTTGCTTCTGTTGTGCTATGCATCTTGAAAGACCATTGTGTGTTTAATGCAAGAAATCAAAGTTTTGAGACATCAGTGAAGATATCGTGCTAGAATAAACAGGGTAGATACTATATGTCCCCCCTAAAATTGAATATATTTTTCTTTTTTCTTTTCAAGTGAAGTCCTTTTTACTAATTTATTTCAGAACTTTTGCCAATGCATTTTGTTCAGAACACGAGCTTTCATATATGATTCAGAATCACCAGAAGCATCTAATTCTAGGACCATCCAACACTTCATGTGTATGCTCTTTGAAGTGTGAAGTTGCATTTGCTTAAACCTGGAATAACTCTGATGCTCTTTGTCAAAAATGAACTTCTGTGAACAGAATGCACGAGTCTCTTGTTTCAAGTTCCTGACCATAAACTAAATTCAATGTTTAGCTTGGTTATACTTATATGATTCCATAAGAAATGGTAACAATAAAATTATCTATGTTATTTGTCTCTGTGACAAACTCATTGATCAAATTTCCAAAACTTGATTATGGCATTTAGATTGCTTGGACAGTGCCCACTGAGGATAGTTCCACAAATAGGAGAAACTACAAATCACCAGCAGTAACTGCACCAGCAGCAACTGGTAAAGCACATTGCATAAAACAATAAACCAGTTATTTCTCACTAATTTTATGACCAAGGCCTACCATATATTCAAGGTTAGCAAGTGTATGTTGGTTGTGGTGGTGGTATTAAATGTTGTGTATTTATACTTAGAGTTTGGGATAACAGGGACTGGTGCTATTAGAAAAATAAGTAAAATGTTATATTTTGAGAGTTTAGATTCCTATCTCTTAACCAGGAAAATTCATTCATAATCATGATGAAAAGTTATAGATATGACACAGTAGTCTATGCTGCTAAAATTTGCCTTGATTTTTTTGTCTTACAAGAAAGACCTTGTCAAACTTGCAGCATTCTAATGACACCTTTCAAGGAGCTATTACAGTAGTTAGCCAATATGTCAAATGCAGATTACATCAGAATTTTTAGTGGAAGATGAGATTTCAATGTTCAAGGTTTCTATTCCTATTTCAAGCCAGAGTGGCTTGAACAGTATTGTAGTGGAGTTTTGAAATGGCATTTAAAAATGTCCTCTATCAACAGTTTATGTACCAATATACATATGAGTAGGGAACAGTTACAGCATGTAATAGATTGAAACTAAGGTGTTCTGCAGCTTTTGCTAAATAATAATATTATATAATTTGCTAAATGATATAGATTCTTATGACCAAGATACTGTAGACACTGTTACAGTAGACACTGTTAGACTGCTTATTTTCCACTTACATTTCTCTCCTGATGGGATAACAAACAAAACCCAGAAGTGATGTCCCTAGTTTAACAAAAAGCACATAATGAGTGAAGTCATATATCTCACAATGCCTTGATATTGTGCATAGATATGTGCAAATTAACTGTGGTTGGACACCGGCCAAATGCAGTCCCTACCCTCTTATAATCCTTCTGGACTTGACACTTCACAATCAGCTGTTTGGTTTGATGTATGGGAGACAAAGGAAGATTTGCTGGGTAGCAGGGAATGTCTGACACTTGACCTTAGCCTGGATTTCATCTTTAACTTTACTTGTTCAAAGGTTGGGCATAGTCACTAAGGTAGAGACAGAGATGATCCCTTCCAGAGAATGTTTCATCACATTTATCTTTCATGCCTTTAGTAGATGAAGATGAGTTGCTATTTAAAGGGGTCTGTATTTCTTCACTGACAATTTTTTTTGATTGGTGAAGTTGGGTAAAGTGAATCCAGTCTTTGAATATAGACCTTAAAATATTTTTTACAGTATTTTTATTGATTAAATATATTTTCTTGATTATTAATTTTTATATAGGCATCTAAGTATATCTCACCACTTGCATCCATAGAACATTCTGGATAAAGTCATAGTAATCTCTGCTTCCTATATTTTGTTAGTAAAGTCACCATAAATATATTGATTTTTTTTTGGTCATCCCATGTTCTATTTTGCAAAAATTTAGGAAAAGATTTGAAAAAAAAACCAACACCTTAGCATGATAGTATTTGAACCCTTATTCTTTTTATGATTTAAATTAAAACCCAAACTTAAAAGTCAAGAACTGTTCAAACCCCTCATGTTTCTGATGTTAAAATAACCACCAGATGGCGACCATACAATTTCATAAATAGAAACAAATTTAATGTGATTGGGTTTTCCTTGGTTTATATATAATGTGGGGATTTTTGTCTTGCTTCTTTTGAAAAATCACCAAACACTCGACCAGTATAATCTGTCTCCAGATATTTTAGTTGGCTTCAGCTTTTATTAGAGCAGCTAATTCCTAAATTCTTTGGGTTTCCTTCTTCCACTGTAATAAAGACTCTGCAGTTCTGTTCTTCTTATTAAATCTCTAATTACTGATATAGTAATTACTGTCACTGTTGGTGACTCCAACAAAGTATTCAGAGCTACATTTATCACTGAAATTATGGTCAGTATGTCATTGCTTCACATTTTGTACAGCAGCACAGCCTTTTTAAAGACTTTCAGTTTGCATAGCCAGGCTCACAAATTGATCTGTCTGTCAAACTGATGCAGGTGCCAGACTGATGCAAGTGCCAGACACATACTAAGAGCCTTATCCAAAGTCTGAAGCCTCAGCTGGGAGGCTTTCCACAGCTTCCAGTAAGCTTTGGGCCAATCTCTTTTTTTTCTCTTTCAGTCTGTCTGATATATATCTATGAAATATTTGATGTAGAAAGCAATTTCCTGTAAAAACTATGTCTGTAAAACATGCTATTCTCCATCAATTTAAAATGGAAAAGTCAGGTAGTTAAAAATAATTGTCAGGTTACTAGTACATATTGCCAAAAAAGTTTCAATGCTTGATTATGCTAATTTAAAAGGATAAAATTAGTAGAAGTTTACAGAACAGACAGACTAACTTTGACACTCAAATATATAGCAAATTGCTATCCAAATACAGCAAATTACAATGAGTTTACAAAAATCTAAAGGGTAACATTGTGGTGACAAATAGCCAACATTGATTTGTCAGGAACAAATCATGTCAAGCCAGCCAAATTTCCTTTCCTGGCAGGGTGACTGGCCTAGTAGATAAGGCAGAAGGCAATAGATGGATATTTTGATGTTGGAATGAAAAATTCCATTTCTGCAACTAAATGATGAAATCACAACATGGTTACAAAACCAGTTGAAAATCATGCTCAGAGTAATTAGCACTGGTGCATTTCCTGACTGGAAAGTCCATCCTAAATTCCGTTCTGGTCAGCGCTTTCATCGCTGTCTTGAATGATGAAATAAATCAAGTTCACAAAAAGCAGCAGACACCCAAGTTGGGACAGCTGGCACAGTACTGAAATTGTGTCTGGAAACTCACTGGAATTCAAAGTATTCTTTGTAGACTGGAGAAATAATATGAAATTAAGAAAATTTAATTCGGTTAGACAAGAACAAAGTGTAGCTCTTAGAAAAATCAAAGCAGATGCATAGGCACAAAATGGGAAATAAATAGCTGGAAAAGGTAAATAATTCTGGAAAGATAAAGTAATTGTGTAACAAAGATTCACTCATTGTGTGTAATGAATTTGATACATTAAAATAATTTCTTGGTTTTATTTGACATTGATAAGACCCTCATTGATGGTTTAAACTGGCTTAGGGAATAACACTTTCGGTACTAACTTGGGTCAGTCATGACAAAAATATTTTGGAGGGGAAGGTATTTATAAAATAAGACTTACAGAAAGAATGAAAAATTATTTTCCAGGTCATAGAAGACTTCAGAAACATACATGTTCTTCAGTATGTAAAACTTCTTTTATAAAGACAATGTTTTCTATGCTACTGGATAGGGCAGGAAATTATTTCAGTAAGGAGCATTTAATATTAGATATTAAGAAAGGCATTCCATAAGAAAGGATAAGGATAGTTAAATATGAAACTTCTTAATGAGCAAGGTTATGAAATCTCTCTTCTTGGAGGGTATATGAAATCAAATTAAACAAACTTGTCAGGGAGAGGCTGTTCACTCAAAAATTTGGAGGGTGGGGTAGATAGTATGACATGAAAATAAAACTCCCAGTGTTGGCTTTTTTTTTCAAACAAACTTTTGAAAATGCTTAAGGTAAACAGTCATTTTATGACTATATTTACTGAGGTAAAATCTACAAAGAAGTTTGTCCATCCCTCCATTTCAAAATGGTTACCATTTCCTATTATTCTTAATGAGATTCAGTTAAGGTTCTGTGCTCTTGCAAAAACCTGATTGTTTCCACAGAGAAAAGCTGACAGACATCTTACTTGAAAACAAATTGAAAACAATGGGGGGCAGATAACCATCTCAGAATAATCACCTAAAAGCTGGCAAGCTTTGAAAGAATTTAGTGCTGTATAGAAGTTTTTTGCAGTAGAGTAGTATTCATCAGCCCCTGTGGAAGATCCATGCTCAGGAATGAGACTATGAGGGAAAAAGATCTTTTCATCCTACTTGACATGAAATACAAGCTGCGCAAGAATCCTACAAGATTTATCTGAGGAAAATATAAAACCATTATGACTTTCATCATGAGGATACTTGAAGACAAAGGAGATAGATATATCAGACCCATGTAACTTGTGACCAATTTTTAAAATTCATCCATGAAAGCTTGCTCTGACATTTTCATAAAAATCCTGGAGAATATAGCTCTGTTACAAAATAAGGTAATTTGGTGTTTGTTTTCCATACAAAAGATCATTCTTAGCTCTGGAACTGTAAGCAGTGCTCTCATAGCATATATTAAGATAGAAGTATATAGAACAGAGAAAAATTATTTTTAATTGCATCTTCCAATGAAACTAAGAAGGAAAGGGGAAAAATAAAATAAGAAAATAATAAATGTTAATATTATATAAAAATAGGAATGCTGTAGATAAACATTTTAAATTTTAATGGCACCTATACTGTAGGAGAGAGAATCCCAGAGTCTTAGACCTTTTAACTCACAGCAATTTCTTCATGCTCATTTTGCAATAACAGAAATAAGAGACTACATAAGGCTGTGCATGTCAACTAAAGCATTTACCTCATTATGAGAAACATTTATCAAAATGGAAAACTTGGCATAGAATGAAGATTACAAAGCCAGCAATGCTGTGGAGTATCTTTCATATAGCTTCACTGTCCTTCAGTGGTATAGATACTTGTCCATGTTCAAGTGAAGCCACTTGAGAGTGTGCAGGGCTTTTATTTCCTCTCCAGAAAATTATACTATGTATTTTTGCTCAGTTTTTTTCAATTTTTTTTTATATACACGTCACTTTAGATGTATGTTTCACAGTCCCATAAAATTGGTGAGTATGGAAGCCACAGAACTTGTATCTTTTTTAACTTGTCTCATTGCCAGAAAAGGTCAGGGTAGAGGAGGTTATCAATGGAACAGTCAAAGTGCTATGAGCTGAAAGCTTAGTATCTCCTTGGAGATGAGTTATGTTGTGGGAATATCCCGTTGCACTTTTGAATTTTGAAACATTCGCTACTTTTTACTTTTTCATAACTTATACTCAGCTGGTAATTTTCAGTTATGATTAATAAGTAAAAACTGTGCAATTTTGTAAGGAGACACTGTTTGATTTTTTAATTGCTTCACGATCTGCATTACTGTCATGGAAAGAGTCTGAGAGCTGCCAACCCTTCCCAAATAGCTGATCTTAGTATCTCTGGAGGAATTTTTGAATTTGAAGGCAAAATTTCTGTTTATTAGAAAGGAAAATATCTACCCTCTAAACAGCTGAATAGATTTTCCTCAATGCATTGATTAACAATAATATTTTTAGATCTATTTCAGCTTCACTTTTCCCCTGACACTGCACCAACTAAATATAGATCAAACAGAATTCAGCTGAGAGCTTCACTATAAATAATATTCTTACCATACATTAAAGTGACTATTATATAGGTAATATTTTAACCAAACTCTAACTATGCAGTGACTCCCATTCTGTGCTGCAGTGTTTACACTGGGGATGATACTCAGTCTGGGCATGGAGCTGGAGGGAATGAGATTTTGCACTCTAATATAACCACATACATTTCAACAAAATGAGAAGTGAAAAATACGAACTGAGTGATTTCAAGGTAGTTTTAAAACTGCTTACTATATTTTTTTTCTCTTGCAAATATAAAACTAAGTTCTTGGGTTTGTTGCAGTTATGGTTGGCATTTTTTGGGGAACAAACAGCTCATGTACTGTAACATGACAAATATTATAAAGGAAAGAGTACTAAGTAGATTTCTTTGATAAATTCTTAGGCCACAGTACCCCTTAATTGTGGTCACCTAGAGCCATCTCAGAGCTCTGTGAAGTAGTTATAGATTTCTAAAAAAATATTTTTTCAAAGGTTGAGAATAGAAAACCGGAAGGTGTTATAAGAAAATATAGGATGGAATTGACTTATTGAGTACATATATATTATCTAAGTAGAAGGACTTAAACATTGTAAGAGTTACAACATCAAAAATTGGAAGGTAGAAGAATACATTTTTTGCCTAGTTTGGTCCAAGTTTACTACAGTTTAAGTTTTTAAAATTATGTTTAGTGCCATTAAGTTTTTCAGCTATATTTTGAATACTGATGATTTTAATTTGGATTGTTTGGACAGTTTGAGAATCCTCTGATGAAACTGTGATATAAACCTCATTGAATTAATTTTTTTGTTTGTTTTTATTTTGAGTGCAGAATGAAGTTAGTGAATTGGTTTATTTTGCTTATTGCTTGTCCTTTTTTCATCTGAGATAATTTTCTTTCTAGTAGCCAGTTAATTTTCTTTCTAGTGCTGTGTTTTGGACTTAGGGTGAGAATAATGTTGATAGGTAGTTTTGGTGTCTACACAAAGTCAAGGACTTTTCATCTTCCCACACCCTGCCAGGTGCACAAGAAGCCAGAAGAACACAGTCAGGACAGCTGACCCAGCCTGGTCAAAGGGATATTCCCTACCACAGAATATCGCGTTCTGGATTTAACTGGGGGAGTGAGCTGGGAGGCAGAAATGCTGCTTGGAAACAGATGGGGTATCAAGTTGTTTTCTTTTTGTTTCACATGTGGTGAACCATTACATTTGTGTATCACTTGTTACTATTGATGTTATTGTTATTAACTTCTTTTGTTATTCTACTAACCTGTCTTTTTCTCAACCCATGAGGTTTTTTTCCTTTCTCCTCCCCAAACACTTGGGGGAGGGAGGGGTGTGTGAGTGGCTGTGTGGTGCTCAGTTATCACTGTTATTAAATCATAATATTGGTATTCCAGGGGTTTTACAAATTGTATCTGTAATATACTGCCCTTTTGGTTCAGAAAAAGAAGGCACTGTAGGTGATTTTTACATGTCTATGAATGTTTGTCTGTCATTCATTTTGTGTGTGAGAGAGAATGAGAAGGAAATTTTTCAAAATCTCACCATTAATTTCCAGAAGAAGCCAAATATGGCATCTCTCCTAGAGGATATCAGGAGGGCAATGCAGTAAGGAAATTAAACGTGTAAGTCATCACAGGACTATGACTACATTTCTGTTTATGTGCTTCAACAAGGGTTAGGATGGTTACTCGTGCAGTACAGGTTGTTTTGTTGTGCAGAGAACATGAGAAAATATCCAAGCACTGCTGGATTGGAAAAGCTGGGTAAAAAAAATATAATGTGCTGTTAAACAGAAATAGGAATTGCTATGGATATACACAATTAATTTTAATAATTCCTGGCACTCAACAAATGCTGCCTGAACATCTGGTAAAATTTTTAAGTCACAGTATTTAAAGTATGATGCTCATAATGCAGAATAATATTTTTAATTAGATAGGAAATGAATTTTGATTTTGATATATGTATATATTAAATATTCCTCATAACATTGACATCAGTACAGGTCTCATTTCTACAAACCATACTGTACAGGTCTAGCTTTATTAATAAAACATATGCAAAAATTTTGAATGTTCTTCAGTCCTGACTTAAATCCTGCACTTCACTTATAAGTTCACCCGATGATACATAGTGGCCTGAAAATAAAGACAATAAGTGGGCATATTTGGTGGTTGTAATTTTTTAGTAACATTGAGAACAAAATAATTCAGAAAAATTAAATGAGCCTTAACTTAAATTCCCATTCCAATATAGGAATAACTTTTTTAATAGTGGTAAAAAGTAGGCAAATTCAGTCGTAGAGTCAGAATAACTTGTGTTGAAAGGTACCTCAAAAATCACCTATTTCAACCCCCCATGCCATGGTTGAAGCTGTTTTGGTCTCCAGCTGTATTTGGTCTATGTGGCAGTTTTGGTAGCAGGGGGGCTGCAGAGGTGGCCTCTGTAAGAGAGAAATTGGAGTTTGTCCCCATGTTCCAGCTGACTATGAAACAGACCCATCGCTGGCCAAAGATGAGTCTATGAGTGATGCTGGTGGTGCCTGTGAGTGCAGGTAATACATAATACGTAGTATTGCTGTGTGATGGATCTGAGAGAGGATGTTGCATCAGAAATAAGAAGACAGAGACTCTTACTTTCATTTTTATGTTGAATAAAATGTCATTGGGTGACAACTTGAGTTTTAGTGGTGCCATGCTTTAACTGAGCAGTGTTGTATATTGCTGAAGTTCCAAAACCCTTTGTAGTGGGTACTTCATCATTTTGACATTCTATTCCTCCAACACATACGGAGCACTGGTAGCATCTCTAAAACTATTTTTTAAACCTCTAAACCCGAATCAAGATTACCTGACCTAAACGTTAGATATCCAATAAGAACTGATGAACCAGATCAGTCATACATTTCCTACCTTGAAGTAGGAATTTAAACATTTTCAAAGTTCCCATAAGGCCTTTACTCTTTTATCCTCATACATATAATTTATGGTATTGGTACTTCTGTTTGTGTAGTGTTAGATAAAAGCTTTCATTCTTTCCAAATCTACTGAGTCCATTTAGCTATACAGTCCCATCTTTTAAGATCAGTGCATCTTTAGTATTGACTTAATATCATCTAGTCTATCCAAACAGCAATGTTTTCCTGATAAAAGTAGTTAAGTGAAACTTTTCCAAGGGGAAATCTCTGTCAGTATCTGCACAAATCTGCCTATGTGCATAAGCTGTGCTATGTATTCTGATCAAAAAGGGCATCTGCCGGAACTGTGAGAAAATACCTTGTTTGTAAATAGCATGACTCTGAAAATCTGCTCTTTGTAAAGCAGAAGGATATGTAGGGGAATTAAAATAATAAGTATTTAATCTAAGAATATCTGTGTAATTGTCAGGAATCATGGCTGCAGGACAGATAAATGGGGAAAAAGGAAAGCTCAGCCTGGTGGGAACTACTGGACATCGCCTAGAGCAAAATAATATTTCCTGAAACAAGTTACCATAGTCTTATTTAAAAAAAAAAAAACAAACATGAGACCATCTTAGCTAACTATATTGTCGTGATATATATACAACATTTTGCTGAAATCTAGCTGCAGCAGTTGGAAAAACAGAGGTATTGTAGTAATGTGAAAATAGTAAAATTGAACTTTGATATGCACAATGTATACATCACATAATGTGTACATAAACTTGCAAATGAGCAAGTGCAAATAATGCATTTGAAATCCCAATAAAAATCATTCATTGTAGGACTATTAATTAAAAGCCCCATCTATCTGCATCTTAGAATTTGAATGGTTAATCACTACTCAGTTCCACTCTCCCTGCCATAGGTATATCATGTACCTAGAATTGAAGTACTTTTAAATTACCCTAGAAATAATGTAATAAAGTTTTTAATTTAGTTAAAGTTTAAAAGGTGCATTAAACTGTATTTTCACACAATGTTTGTATGCCATAAAAATATCCATTGGGGCTAAAAATAAGAAAAAGCACTACAATAACTTCTAGGCTCTCATAACCCTGAAGTATCCCATTGTTAATTCTCCTGCATACTTTTAAGATTAGATATATGTTAGCATGCAGTATGATACAATAGCAGTGGAATGGTAGAACAAAATAGTTGGGATGGAAGAGTCAGCACAGAATATATCTGGTATGAAAAGTTTACTTTGGACCATCTATAGTATCATCCCATGGGCTACATAAATATTACCAAGTGATTTACATGTGATTCTGAAACATAGTTTCTGGTTTAGCTCCAGAAGCCAAATTGAAATAAAGAAAGCTATTTTTCTGCAATATGAAACATCTCTGCAATAAGAACCAGAGCAGGAAAATACCACCAGACTTATGAGGAGGTGATGAAAGCGCACCTCAAGAGGTAATGAACTGTGATTTTATTTTAGCTTAAGGTGAGAAGAGCAGCCTTTGGTGCACAAACTGTAGAATGGTTGGGTTCTTAATTGACATGCAAGCTATCAGAGTCACAGTTTGTCACTGATTATGACTGCTTTGCAGACAGAAAAATACACTGTCATAAACCTTCCTGGGCTACTACTTGACCAGATTTATGTGTCTGCAACAAAATGAAGCTGTAAAAGCACCAGGAAATCTGGCATCTGTAGGGAATCATTTTAATTGCTCATTTTAAATAGGGAGCAACGGTTTCTGCAACAAAGGAAAAGTTGGTTTATAAAGACCAATTCCTTTGAAAAATTCCTTTGCATGATTATTTCCTTCATCTAGATGATTTCACTAATCTAATTGATAATGCGTCATCTCAGACAGCACTATCCACACAACTGACAGGATAGTCGATTGCTGTGGGAGGGGAGAAGCAAGCAGATAGGAAAATGGGAGACTGGGAATCTCTTAAACTAACTTTAGAATATGGAACTGTACCCATAGCATAAATCAATGAAGGTAAGCTAACTCTAACTGAAGACTTCTCTCACGAATTAATTGGATGAATTTGTAACAGTAAAAGATACTTTAGTATGTGCTGATCCAGCGAAACAGTTGTGAAGATCCCAATTAAGTGATTCTAAAAAAATCAAAAGTCTGAGTCCTACCAAGGCTCCACATAGCCTTGCAGCAGTAGATGGAAGATAAACTTATTGAGAACACTTATCTACAAATGAGTGGAACATAGCTGGGTTCTGAAATAAGGGAACTAATGTTGCAGTAGAAAGAAGCTTTAGATACAAGGCTGTAGCTTGAGGAGATAGCTGGATGTGCAAAGTTAGAAGGAAAACATGGTGTGGGACTTGGGGGACCTTTTTGGTAAGGTTGTGGTATCATAGTGTGTGAGAATATGGCAGTTGAAAAGTATGAGAGCCATCAGTGTGTCTATGTGCACCTCAATACAGGGGCAAGAGATACTGTTAAGTCTATTATTGCTAGCATCATCAGTGGTGTTTAAAGGAATTCAACCGGGGCTCTGATGTGGTTCCCAGGGAATAAATCTGAATTAAGGAGGAGAAAATTTATCTTACTACCTGTCTTTTATTTATAGCAGACACTTTTCTTAGAACTTGTAGTAATATCTTTCTAGATATTGCTTTATTTTATGAAAATCTTAAAAGCTTTAGTGGGTTAGAATCTAACACTCTATTTAATATGCATTATTCAATTTTCTTTTATTAAATGTGTCTGTTCTTTGTTTCCATTTTATGATTACTCTCTTAATTTTTCTCTTTCTGCAACACATATCTAGGCTGTAGAGCTGAAAATTAAACTTCCAAATGAAAGTTATATTTTGCCTATTCTGAGGCCCGTTTTCAGAAAGCTATTAAGATCGTTGTCCTCATGGGAAAATAGACTTCTGTTATTGTGTAACAGAGCCCTTTAAAATTTCATAGAATACAAGTTTTTACATATACAGTAGAATTTAGAGTATACTGCTTCAGAGAGAAAAAAAAAAGTTGGTGGTAGATTTTTTTTTAATGTCTAGTTCCCAAGAGGCTTTTAAAAAATGTATCTGCCCAATCTTAAAGGATTCTGCTTTACAAAATTAGAACAACCTTGAATTTAATTTTAAATACCATTATTTTAAAAAAAGTCCCAAGAAAAGTAGCCTTCAAAGAATGGGTAGAATAAAATCCTTTTTTTTTTAATATTTCTTAGAACAATATTGTATTTGCAATAAAATAATAATAGCCAAAAATAAATGCATACCATATGAAATCCATTTATAATATGTCCCTTGGCTGCCACTGTCTTTCCTGTCTTCCAAACCAGTCCAACAGAAAATAAAGATTTCCGAACTGGAATATATAATCTATTAAACATCTTCAGTTGAATTTGTGAATGAGAAGTTTTTTGTGAGTGGAAAAAAAAAATTGCATTATTTGCAATTAATTTTCTTCTGGTACTAGAATATAGGAAATTAAAGTATATCAGAATGATATATCAGTTTTCAGAATGAAGCATGTTTTAAGGTAAATTTTTATGTTTTCTACTTTTTCTTGTTGTGTAAATTGTGTTAATACAAAGCCTATATAATAGAAATATTGCAGCTCACGAAAAATAAATGTCCAATATTTTTCATTATAGAACCATCTCCAAATATCTACCAACAAAGTTCCTCTCTGCCTGAGTGTATTCATCTCCATCAAGCTAATAAAAATCACATATCACAGTGTCTTTACCAGGTTCCAAAATTTGTTTCTTGACATATGAGAATCAGAACTTTCTCCTGCATGTTTTATTTACATCATTAAATTTAATGAAATTGAAAGAATTTTAATGAAAAAGTTTATACCACGATATGAAACCATTTCTGATTTAACAGTTTTCTTTGATTTTCTTCAAAAATATTTTAAATGTTAATGTATGCAAAATTTGGAATGTAAAGGGATTGTTGTTCAGTCAACTTGAAAGGGAACCTCCATGGGTTGGTTTTTAGGTGTTTTTCCCCATTGGGTATTAGAGGAATAAAAGATTTTTCATGTCATTTACTTTGGATATCTAGCTTGGGTGTAAACAGTCTCTTTTTCCTAACTCAAGGAATTTATGCAAGAGACTATGAGATATTCTACAAAAAGAACCTAAAGTTAGATAAGGCAGTATGGTTAGCTTCCTTACAAAGATGTGATGATTTACCAAACTATGTGTCAGAAGAAAAATTCCAGTCATCAACTCTTATCACATAAGTGGATATTCCTCACATCCTTTGTAAAATCCTATTCTAAGGATTAAAATAAATAATTGGTTAATGTAGGTCATATAGTTTAAATGTAATTAAAGTATATAATTCTGACACTTTAAAAATTTTAGGTTGGTGAGGTTTCCCCATTTGCGTAGAGCGTTGTTATTATTTAATTTTGCTGTTTTTTCCAGAAGTGAGTGAATTGTCTCAGGCTCTTCTAGTGGCACCAGTCATCAGGGTTGCCAGAATCTGAGTTATTTTTTTGCATGTTAGTTTCTCCAAGCTAAAAAGCATCATTTATTTTCACATTTCATACACGTCTTTTTAAACTTACATTCTCCACTAGTATTAGTTGTGCATCCAGATCTTGTTGTTTCCTCCATATTACTCGATGTAGCAGAACTCAACCCACCGAAAAGTCTTTTAACACCAGAACATGCTCAGTAGAAATGAAGTGTTGTGTGAGTTTACTTAGTGAACTATAATAGATTTCTACAAGACATGAAATGTGTGTCTTCATAGACATTCATCTTAGTGATAAATGTCATAGAATCATAGAATCATAGAATTTCTAAGGCTGGAAATGACCCCTAAGATCATCCGGTCCAACCATTAACCTACCGCCACCAAGTCTACCCTTAGACCATGTCCTCAAGCACTGCATCTACCCATCTTTTAAACACCTCCAGGGATGGGGACTCAACCACCTCCCTGGGTAGACCGTTCCAATCCTCGTTGCCCTTCTTTGGACATGCTCCAGCACCTCAACGTCCTTCTTGAAGTGAGGGGGCCCAAAACTGAACACAATACTCGAGGTGAGGCCTCACCAGTGCAGAATACAGGGGGATTATCACCACCCTGGTCCTGCTGGCCACACCGTTCCTGANATCCAGCCTGTCCAGATCCCTCTGCAGGGCCTTCCTACCCTCCAGCAGATCGACACTTCCGCCCAATTTGGTGTCATCTGCAAACTTACTGAGGGTGCATTCAATTCATCTATGAAGATGCTGAACAGAACTGGTCCCAACACCAAGCCCTGGGGAACACACCGAGCCCTGGGGAATAACACCGAGCCCTGGGGAACATGTCCAGTCATTATTAAGAGTACGACTCTGTCAGTGAAGGTGTGTATTTTGATACATTTGAAATTACCACTCAAAACTGGACAGCCTCTTGTTTAGACTACTGTAACTTATACCTTTGGTGGGAGATTGGAGAAAAAAACAAAAACAAAATGAATACATTTTCAGAAGAGTGGGAGTAGGTCTGCTGAAACTCTCAGAAAAAAAATCCACTTTGAACATTTATGCAGCTTTCTGAGAAAGTCTTGTTGGCAAGCTGCATGTAAGCTACTACCTAGCTCTGCTTCTGATGTCACACTAGAAGTAATTTCTTGTGTTTTTATGGATAAAAACATTAATCTCCCAGGGACTTGTAGGAAATTATTCTATCAGTATAAGAAAGTGACAGTGTTACAGGATTGGCAGAACTAGGAATTGCTTCTACTACACTCTGGTTCCCCCAGAACAGGTTCAAATGGTCTTGATGACTGACTTGGGGGGAAAAAAACACAAACAATTAAAAGTCAGCCTTCTAAAAAAATAAAATAAAATGCTATTTTGCATTGCCATTGCACATAATTTCCTAGGTGAAAACCTCTTACTTTTTCAAGTAGAATTTGTGCTAATAACTGTTCTAATCTGGTCCCAGGGCATTTCCAGAGTGGGAACAAAAAGTTAGAAAGCTATCCTCTATCCTCTGTGTAGAACATGACTTCAGGAACTAGAATCTGCCAGATAGGCACTTAACAAATTACTGTTCCAGAAAACCACTTTTACCTCACTCTTTTGACAAGCTTAGATTATTTGAACTAGGCAATAAGCCAATTTTCATGATAGCACGAGATGAATAAAACAGTACAATCACATTATATCAACTAAGGGTATGTGATGCCATACATGTGAGAGCGACATGGGCAGAGCCATTGGGTTCTAGCAGAAATCTTGCTTCTCGGAGCAATTGGCACTTATGAATATGGATGATAGTTAGAGAAAATGTATCTACATATAACTCTAGTTAAGGCTGGATGATTTTTTTTAAAAACAGTATAGCTGAGCAAGAGGAGAAATCAGTAGGCCAAGAGCATGCAGCATGTCACCTCTTAAACTTCTCCCACACCCAGGATCTCTTCTTGTGTATACAAAACTATTACATTATTTTTAATTTTTCAGAGCCTAAACTAGCTTTAAAGCAGCTTTCTTAGGGTCAGTTCCTAGGTCATGACACTGCCAGAAATCTTTCCGATGTGGAAACTCAGTCGGGCATTTGCAATGAATACTTATATTTACCTAATAATTTAACTGGAAAACAGAACGGTGATTGTAATTAACATAATTATGCAAGTGCTCAGCTTCACAATTTGTACATTGACCTTTTTCTCTCCCTCTTCCATCTTATTTTCTCCTATCTATACCTCCCTGCTACTATGATTTATAGTCAAAAAAGGAATAAGTTTTATACAATATTTATATTATATCTTTTACAATAAGTCCCAATTCATAGTATAAATCTTTTGCCTGAATCCAATCTAATAATTATTCATGTTCAGTGAACACTTTAAGGTGTAAATGTTCCACAGTTCAAAAAACCAAGCCAAACCAGATCCTATGCAAGATTCTGCTTATCTGTCACTGCATTTCTCTGTTGTCACACCTGAAGACTTGACTACAGCTGGACAATAGCTTCTTAACTTCCTGACATTTTCAGGATGAACATTTCTTTGAGTCATCAGACACAATTTCTTCTCAGAAGCCTGTATCTTTTTAGGAAACAGTCTGCAGTTCATGAGTCCTCTAAATATTTTTGACATTTCTTATTTCTTAATGTTGCTGTGTTTGGATTTGCAATCTCCGAGCATAAAGAGCACTGTAAACTTTCGCTTTGATTCATATTCTACCTGAAATATGCTTCATCATAAAATAATGTAAAGTTTTATTCAATTGGACCTGAGGCTTCTAACTACAAGACTGGCAGAAATAAGGAAACAAGTGTAGTACTGCAGTCTAAATCCATGTTTAACAACTGGAATTTTATTTACTTGTTCACCTCTCTTATGTATGAGTTCCCGATGTAGTCCTTAAAGTCATGGTTCAAAGTTCATAGCAATATATTCTTTTGTATATTGCAGTTATGTTTCCATTCTTTACATTACTGTTATGTATGTTTCGGGAATCAAGGCTTTTGTTTTTTACAGCACATTCCCTAAATTCTAAACATTAACATATGGGTACATTATGTATATGAAACTGTTAGCTGAACTGTTTTCTGAACTGGGGCTTGGACAAATTCCTGTATAATTGAAAATTATTGCTTCCGATATTATGTAACCAGTCAAGGCAAATGCAGATGAGGGATTCTTGGGTCCTTAAAAACTGTTTTTAAGAATCACAGAATGTGTTGGGTTGGAAGAGACCTTTAAAGGTTATCTAGTCAAAGCCCAATGCAGTAAGCAGGGTAATTTTCACTAGATCAGGTGGCTCAGAGCCCCATCAAGCCTGACCTTGAATATCTCCAGGGATGGGGCCTCCACCACCTATCTGGACAACCTGTTCCAGTGATCCACCACCCTCATATTGAAGACCTTTTTCCTAATATCCAACCAAAATGTCCTCTTTTCTAGTTTAAAACCACTAGCCCTCATCCTATTTCTATATGCCCTCAGGAAGAGTTCTTCCCCAGCTTTTTTATAGGTACCTTTCTAGTTCATATGCTTCACTGCTTTTGTACTTGATCTGAGTACAGGACTCAACTGAACCTTCTAGTTTATATTTCTTATATTTATATTCCCATAAATTCATGACATTTGGTCAGGTATTAGCTTTCTGTTAAAAAAAAAAAAAGGACTCATTACAACCAGATGAACAACTTAGTTCCTGAACACACTTTTGAGATCTCTTTCTCACCTTCCAAAACTTCAAGATTTTTACTGTCACTAGTCCAAAATTATCCAACTGGATGACTGAATTAATACTTGGAAATGTAAATGGAGTGAATCATGGACTTCCTCTACTATAACACTTATAGTCTGCAAATAAGGTTTGAAATTTGACTAAAGGTCCAGAACTTCTGTTACCAAGCCTCCAAAAAAACCAAACAATCATCAGAGTGTTTCCTAAAATATGTCAATTCCTGGAAAGGGTTACTTAAAAAAATAAAGCAATGAGGTGATTTTTACCCTTTCTTGACAAGTCTCTACATAAAATTTCTTTTCCTGAATATATCAAAATGACTAATTACTGTTCAAAATGGGAAAAAATGGCTAATATATTTCATTACCCTAATCATTAAAAGCTAATCCTCCCTTATTAAAATTCAATAAGAATTCCTCCAAATTTAAATTCAAATTCAAATTCAAATTATCCAAATTCAATAAGAGCTACCAAATTCCATTCAAAGATGGACATTTTGAAAAAAAAAAAAAGAACAAAAATATTTTAAGATAGCAACATTCTCTGCATGAGATACCAAGATGATTAAGGGAGTGGAACATCTTCCTTATGAGGAAAGGCTGAGGGGGCTGGATCTATTCAGCTTGGAGAAGAGGAGACTGATGGGTGACCTCATTAATGTTTATAAATATGTTAAGGGTGAATGTCAGGAAGATGGATCCAGGCTCTTCTCAGTGATGGCCAGTGATACAAGGGGAAACGGTTCCAAACTGGAACATAGAAAGTTCCATGTTAATGTATGGAAAAACCTTTTCACTGTGAGAGTGACAGATTACAGGGAAGGGAAGGGAAGGGAAGGGAAGGGAAGGGAAGGGGCCTCTGTAAAAAGAGAGGGGAGAGTTAAACCTGACCATTGTTTTTCATTTTCACTGAACCCAAAACTGAAGCTGGTGATCATCAGTAACTATCCCATCTATTATCTGACACAGTCCAGAGAAAGGACGTCAGGGTGCCTCTGGATGGGATCTGCCTCGCATATTGTGCCTCTTTTCTTTATTGCTGGTTGTTCAGGCATGAAGCAAAACCACTTCCGAAGAGCACATTCACACATTGATGGAAAATAAACTTTATCACACTGTTTAGCAGTATGAACATTCAAGCTGCAAGTGAACGTGAGGGCACCTTGTCTAGCCTTTAATGCTTTTTAAAAAGTTTTGCAAGAACATGTCCTGCTGCTGAACATCAGATAGCATTGAAGAATGAGCTAACAGCTATGCCTACTATACTCTTTCGCTCACACAGAAAGAAATTACTCATGATTTATTTTATTTTACACATGGTCAGGAAGTGTAGACTAGAAAAGGAAAAGTAATCAGTGACATCACAATTTGTTTGCTTGTGGTTAATAATTCCTACCTTCTAGGAGTTAAAAGTTCAAATAAATTTTGAGTTCTATTGACTAAATAAAACTTCAATGACCAAACACAATGAAGTCAGTATGAGTTTAAGTTTCTCAAAATTTTCTCCATTCTATTAATGTATTAGATGGGAGACATTCAAAGCAAAGGAGTCCATCACTTTTCACATATCTGATTCTGTCTTTTTTCCTCTGAGTCTGCCAAAAAACAAAAAAAAGACAAAGCAAATATACCACTCATGCCTCACTAAACCCAAAAGTCAAGGATACTTTGTAGTACTGGAACTGAGTGAGGCATCTAAAGACTTTTGATGATAGGGCCCTAAGTCCCTGTTATAAAATATATTTCAGTTATTGATCCTAAAAAATATGCAACATTTAACAAAGAGATGATGCTAGTTTTATGAACCAGGTTGTTGTCAACATGAGCCCAGGATAACTTTAAAATGCATTTCTTAAGAACTTAAGTAGGTAGCATTTCTTTTAACATAACCCTGTAATTTAAAGTGAGTGCTCAAATGACTTCACATAGGCTGTTGCCAGCTGAACAGATAGTGAAATATATGTGCTCCTTGCATATGTGGGACATATTCCAAACCTCATCACTGTTTCACTTGCTGCTAGATTCTAGCATACAAAATATCTGATGAGAGCTGTCACTCTAATGAAGATGCATTAGTTACACCGTAGTTTGCATCCAACACAGAGAATTGCAAGTGATGCCTCACTGTCATTTTCCAGAGGAAAACAGGAACAGATATGGACATTATTTGAAAAACAGAGCTCTTTAGATCCCCACTGGTAACATTAAAACATTTGTACAAATACCATCCCATATCCTTTTGAGCAGCAGCCAGAGGTAAGAAGGAAACTACAGGCCTGTCAGCCTGACCTCGGTGCCGGCGAAGATCATGGAACAGATCATCCTGAGAGCTATCATGCGGCAGGTGCAGGACAACCAGGGGATCAGGCTCAGCCAGCACGGGTTCATGAAGGGCAGGTCCTGCTTCACTAACCTGGTCTCCTTTTATGACAAGGTGACCCATTTAGTGGATGAGGGGAAGGCTATGGATGTTGTCTACTTGGACTTCAGCAAGGCCTTTGACACTGTCTCCCACAGCATTCTCCTGCAGAAGCTGGCTGCTCACGGTTTGGACAAGTGCACTCTGCGCTGGGTTAAAAACTGGCTGGATGGCCGAGCCCAGAGAGTGGTGGTGAATGGAGCCAAATCCAGCTGGCGACCAGTCACCAGTGGTGTTCCCCAGGGCTTGGTGTTGGGATCAGTACTGTTCAACATCTTCATAGATGATCTGGA
>VXBZ01007846.1:913877-932489 GCA_013399135.1 Heliornis fulica | reverse complement strand
GCGGGCGCGCTCCCGCCTCAGGTGGGGCTCGGGGGTGGGGGCTGCGCTCCCTGGGGCCGCCTCCGGGAGGGACGAGGGGGAGAGGGGTGTCCGGCCGGCTCCTCAGCGCCGCGCCGGGGGCCCTGTCAGCGCAGGCCGGGCACCACGGCCGGGGAGGGGCGGGTGCTCCGGGCGCGGTGGGATCCCAGCCCCAGCGCCCCCCGCCCGGTTCTCGTTTCGCGTCTCCTGGAAGGCGTAAGAGGAACCCCTCAGGGGTCAAGGCCAGGTTGGATGGGCCCTTGGCAGACTTGTCTAGCCCCAGGCCTGGAGGTTGGTGGCCCTGCTTGTGGCAGGGGCTTGGAACTCGATGGTCCTCGGGGGTCCTTTCCAGCCCAACCCAGCCTGGTGTTCTGTGGGATGAGCCCTGGGGTTGTGTTCCCAGCGAGTGAGACCAGCTCTCCATGGCTGTGTCCCCTCCTGAGCCCCATGGGGTGGGGCCCCTGCTTGGAAGAGATCTGCCTTTGGAGCCCCCCACTTAGAGACTGTCCACCTTTGGAGTCCCTTCTGCAGCCGGGCCCTTGGGCTACCTAAATTCCCTGGTAGTGGCACGGCCATAGGGCTGCATACATGGCCATTGGCCTCCCTGGGCCTGCTCACAGCTTCAGAAACAGCTGTCAGGACTTGTGCTGCTGCAGGGCTAATGCTTTACAGCAAGGGGAGGTCTTCGTGTGTGTTGTAGTGCTTTTGGGTTTGGGAAAGAGCTGCTTTCCCACTAACCAAACCCCTTTGGCTTGACTTTTGCTGCTAGTGAGTTGAGTTCCCCCCAAAGGCTGGCACAGGGCACCCAGTGAGGGCAGTGCTGTGATCAGTGACACTGTTAATATTTATCTGGGGATAAAGCCTGAGTGTTACATCGCTTGTGCTGAACTGGTTTCAGCAGTCCTAGGAACACCACGCCTTCACTGGGGCTGCCAGCCTGTCTAGAGTAGGGCATGCTCATCCACTACCAGTTTGTGTCTGCTTTGGCACGGGAAAAGTAACAATATTGCTTTCTCTAATTGGCAGTTGGCTTCTGAAATTTAGCATAGCTGAAACAGGAGGATTATTCTCTTTTCACGGTGAAAAAGGCTGCTGAACAATTACAATTGCAGCTTCTCCAGTTCGCTGAGCTGTGGATGGCTGGCCAGATATTTTCACCAATTCACTGGCTTTAATTTCTGAGGCAAACCTGAAAGTTTGAAAATGGTTCAGGTCCAAGAGCTGAAATTGAATGCGGTAGGTGATTAGCACATGCTGCTGTCCTCCTCTCTCTTTGATAATAGAACTTTTGGCAGGAGCTTGCACATTGACCTTATCGTCCTGGCTGGATTCCATCATGAGTAATTGCACTTTTATCTTCCTAAAATTTGCAGTGTAATTCCAACCCAAGAAATTATTCGTTCTCGTCCCAAAATAAATGATTTTAATTGTTATTACGACCTGACAGCATTTCAGCAGTAGATGAATGACTAGGGATCTATCAGGAGAGAGGCTGTTATGTAATGTGAAGTTATTTGGTTAGTCTTTGACTTTGGTGTGTAACTACAGTGGCACTGTAGTTTTATTATTAACGGGTTTCCATGTGTGGATGTACATAACTATGTTTTGGTTGGTCATAATTTTTGTGCAGAAGTAGGGATTTAAATGTTTGGTGTTCTTTTTATTTGTAAAGATAAAATATATAAATATATTTAAAAGTGCATGTTGTGTGTGTATATATATTAATATATATATAACCTGAAAAGAACCTAAGGCAGTTGGAAGGAAAATGTTTTGTAAAAACCATTAATAATTAACTGAATTGGAAACTGAAATAAGACCCTGGTAAATTACAAGATGCCTTTCTTTATGCTTGCTTTCCCATAAAGATGTTTCCATCTGCACTGATTCTTCTCTGTGTTTCATACCCAGGTGATCTTGGTATCTCCAAACAGTCAGGGGTGTTGCTGGGCTGGCAGGTATTTCATTGCTGAGGGCTGGTGGTGGCAGCACGCTCCCACGTGCTGCTGCCATTAGCCCCCAAAACGTTACCTCAAGGGAGGTTTTTCCAGTTGCACCTTGAAACTTTGTGGAAAGCTGGGGAATGTGTTTTAGCTTTTGGACTCTTAGACTCAAAGCTTGCACGGTTTGCTTTCAGGAGAAAGGTGTGTTGCGGGATGTGTGTGCGTGTTTAATAATTATTTCTTGTGTTAAAAGTGAACTGTGAAAGCATTTAGCTGTCACAACTTCAGCATTCTCTGGTTTCCTCCAGTAGATGTTGCCACCTGCAAGGGCAATAGAGGGAGCTCTGTTTTTGTGCATCCTTTTAATTAGCCCCACAAGGTGGTAGGGAAGAGCAATGAATTCTCGTTCTGTAGGTGACAAGCTTAACTGTGATACATCTTCGGAATGGCAAACTTATTTTTAATTATAAAACTCTGCATCTCTTCCACTAACACAGTACCTATGTTTATCTTACAAAGCTCAGAGGAAATCTCAAGTGTTTAGATGCTGAAGCACTTGGGGTATGAACCTTTTCAAGGTTTCTTATTGTCAGGCTTTAGGTGACCTTCTAAATAACCATTAATGCACAGATGAAATCTTTTGGACTGATGCTTGAGACAGTCACTGGATTAATTTATATAGTTACATTTAAAGTTGTACTGTGTCTTGGCAGTGTCTCAGCTCTTCAAGTCATGTGGTTACAGTAAGAAACATTTTATGGTTCTGGAGGTTCTTGGTGATGTTGGAATACTAATGAGTCTGTCTGCTTGTCTCTCGTGTAGATGGCCATCGCTCCTGAAGTACTACAGTCACACGGACGGCGTGAGCTGGCTTGAAGAGTACAAAGCACGGCACAATGCTGGTTTAGAAGCCCAGAGAATTGTAGCTTCATTCTCCAAAAGGTTCTTTTCTGAACATGTAAGTGATCTTCTCTATGTGTGTGCAACAGCCTAGCTACTTGTTTAGTATTTTCTTAGTTTGTTTTTCTTCTCTCTTCACATCTTTTCATCTGCCCAGTCAGAAACCAGTCGCTGGGGACGGTTCTAAATCCAAACTGCCCAGAGTCCCAGAGTTCTCTGCACGTCACATTCTAATTTGAAAGCTCTTTGCTCACTTCTCTGTGTTCAGAGCTGTCTCTGGGAACTTCAGGAGGGCTGATCATTTGTTGACACATACCACAGCCTGTGAATTTATCTCGCTGCAGACCTTGTGCAAGGATACGCTCTGGGGGTTGGCAGAAGTCGTTGGAGAGCAGGACTGAGGCGCAGTAGGTTCACTGAATTGGGAAGTGCTTTGTTTTAAGTTCTCTACCCAGTATCCTGCTTTTTGGCTGGGGTAGAATTATCTTTCACAAGAGTCTGGGAGGGGACACAGCCAGGACAGCTGACCCAAAGCAGCTGAAGGGATGTTCCATATCATATGACCTCGTGCTCTGTGCATAACTGGGGGCAGCCAGCCGGGAGGAGGAATTGCTGCTCTGGAGGGGGCTGAGCACCGGGTTCTGGGTGGTGAGCAAAGACATTGTGTATGGTATATTCTGTTCTTTCCTTCTCCCTTTGCTGTCCCAGTAAACTGTCCTTATCTTAATCCAAGAGTTTCTCCTGATTTTCCTCCCCATCCCATTGGAGCGAGTGGCAACGTGGCGCTTAGCTCTCAGCCAGGGCTAAACCCCAACAACCAACTGCAATTCTGAAATGTTTTTGCATTCAGTGTGGAAAAGGTGAAGCTGTAGTTCCTCAGAGAGAGACTTACTTGCATGTGGAAAACAGGTATTTCATTGTTGGTGTGTTTAGCTCGTGGCTGTGGGTTTTGTCCAGCTCTCCAGCTTGGATCAGCCTGAAATTCTGTGGTACGAATGCTGCCATCACTTCAGCTGAATTAAAGCTCACACAAGAGCCACTCACTAAACAGACATCCCTTGGTGGGCCCTTCCTGAGGGTCTTGTGGTCTGGTAAAGAATTCTCCAAGACTCAGGAGGTCCTGCATGGCAATCCTATTACCTGCTTTTAAGAAAGGATTGGTGCCTGGCTGTTTGTCCCTGGAGAAAGTGGCCATGGGCAAGTTGGGTATTTGGAGATGCATGTCCCTGAACTGTTCTTGAACTGTTCAGCTGGAGCTGCAGCAGACAGACATTGACTGCAGAGAAATGTGTGTCAGGGCATTAACAGAGTGCAGAGGCTCCTGCATTCCTGCTGGTTTAATCACGTACACAGAGGCTACTGAGAGACCATTCAGCAATACCCGAAGGCCTAATAACGATCCTCTGCTGTGGGGCTCGAAACTGCAGCTCGATTCTCTGCTTAGGATTGGGGGAGGAAGAGATTTTCAACCCACTTCTGCTAGAGTGCCCACTAAGACACAGGATGATGGGAGTTGCTTTGCCCTTACCATATTAGCTTATGTCTTATACTGAATAGCTTGAAAGCAGATTGATTGAACTGGTAGAGATCTAAGTTTAAAAAATAATCCTGGAAGAAAATAGCTGTTCTGAATATAGATGCATAAGTGACCACTTCCTTTTTTGAAGGCTCCAGCTCTTTGAGCCTTCCCACAAGACCAATCTTCTTCACTAGGTGATGTACATAGAGGTTTGGTCAACCTCAGGCAAAAGTTGATTCCTTTTTAAAGTTACTTTCACCCTGGGGCCAGGCTGCAAGATCTGGTGTGCTTGTACTGGTCTGTACATCTGCTGCTGGAGCCCCAAATGCTCTGGTAGCTCTAGCTCAAGTTGTTGTAGGGTGCAGCTGGAGCTCTCAGTGTATCATAGAATCACAGAATGATTAGAGTTGGAAGGGACTCCCAGAGGTCATCCAGTCCAACCCCCCTGCAAGAAGCAGGGACACCCCCCAACTAGATCAGGTTGCTCAGGGCCTCATCCAACCTGGCCTTGAACGTCTCCAGGGATCCAGGGGCAGCCACCCCCTCTCTGGGCAACCTGTTCCAGTGCTCCGTAACTCTTACAGGAAGGAACCTTTTTCTAATCTCCAATCTAAATCTCCCTCCCTCTATTTTAAAACCATCACCCCTTGTCCTGTCACAACAGGCCCTACTGAACAGCCTCTCCCCATCTTTCTTGTATCCTTGTAATAAATCTATGGAGTAGAGACTGTGAGTACTTGGACATTTTAAAGATCTCACATAAACTTTACAAACTAGAATAAATTACTTTGAGACTTTTTTTTTTAAATGCAGTTCTTTTGGGAAGAATCTGTTGTGCTCAGTGTAATTTATTGTCTGGTTTGACAGGTCCCCTGTGATGGATTCAGTGACATTGAGACTCTCGGGTGCCCAAGTCATTTTTTTGAGGATGAGCTGATGTGTATCCTTAACATGGAAGGAAGGTAAGGAAGGAGGGGTTAGAAATGGAAAGGATTTTCTCCTCTCATCACTTGAAGGAGAATAGTACTATGGTGAATGTCAGACCTCAGCTCCTGTCACTCATAAACATCCCTGGGCTTACCCAAGCCTGGAAGCTGTGTGTCTCATTTCAGGACAAATTCAACATTCCCAGAAGAAGCCATGTAAACTACCCTATAAGAAGGAATGGGTTTGACTTTCATGTTGCTTGTTCATTATTTGTTTCCCTGCCAGTTCATGACATCTCTTGGGACATGTCTCTCTCTTTTATTTAAACCTGGATTGGTTTGCTGAACTGACTGGCAGGGTGAGGCCACAGCAGCAGGGGGAAGCAGGAATACTCAGGATTGCCACTGTGAATGTCTGTATCATGAAACAACTCTTTTTTTTTTTGCTTCTTTTTCTCTTTTTTTTTTTTTTCCCTCTTGTTGGTTTTCTTAGTCATAGTAGGTTGGTACAACTTTTGTCCCCAAATAAGCAACTGAATTTAATTAAGTCATTGCAGTATTTGCAGTTCTGTAAATTATTCAGGCAGGTGAAATGCCAAGCAGGTGAAGACAACTTCTGTTTTGCATTTGCCTCAGTATTCTCATCACCATGGTTAATAGTGGGCAAGATAAGTCACTGCTTTGCTTGAAGTTTTTTTCTGCCAGTAGTGTGTAAACCACGCTGATTTTGTAGTGATAGATTGCTCTTAATGGAGTCTAATAGTCTTGATTAAAGGGACCGTTGGTTGAGCTTGGAAAAACCCCATAACTGGAATGGCAATCATCTCATTTTTGCTTTTTTGCATCCATTTTATTACCTTCTCTATTTGAACTGGAACTAAACATCTCTCATTTGACAACTGGCTAAAAAGCTTTTGAGCCTCTGCAGTGGCCAAATGCCTCCCCATAAAGCAGAATAGATGCTAATTACCCCCTGATTAAGCTGTAGTCATTGCCATTCAGGAGCATTAGGCTACATCATTTCCCTGGAAGATAGCCCACTAAAGCAGTTGTCCCTGTTGAGCATCCCAATTTATTGGAAGGCGATAAAGTGTTATGAGGTTTGATTGTTCTGCTGTCCAGCAGGATGGAGAAAGCTGATTTGATCTGCAGGCTGGAGGAGAGGAAATATAAGAAAGGAAAGAGGTTTGGGGCTTTTTTCTCCTGAAGAAGGACACTGGACCTGTTTTAAACACATGGCAAGGGAAGAGCTGGGAGTCTGTAGAATTCTAACCCATCTTTAAGGGCCAGGGCTCGCTTAGATGTGATTTGAATGCTTTGAAGTTGGCCTGTCATATTTCAGGTGACCTCTTCAAACCTGATCTAGACAGTAACCAGCTCTCTGTTGCTTCTTCTTGGGCACTCTGTTTTCACTCATTAACTTAGAAAGTGAAGGGGCTTTGTTGTAAGAGCTGTAATGTTTTGGACTGAGTGATCTGAGCTAGCTGTTGGGCTGTTCCTGCCTTTTCAGAGCAGCAGAGGTGTTTTTCCTCTGGGGATTTATTTTTTCTTCTAAAAATTGTTGGACCTTCCTTCATATTCCTCATAAATTTCTTTTCAGTGGTTGTAGGACATTCTAAGTTTGATTCTGGAGGGATCCACTCAGGTCGTATGAAGAGCATACAGGTTTTAAATCAGCTATTCCTGAGCTACTTTAATTAGTATCTGTGTTGTTTCCCATAATACTGTACCTTCTCAAAAGGATACAATGGTGACTGGATAAAACTTGGAGATGATAGGAGCAATGTTTTGCAGGTGTCTTTTATTGTGGGTTTTTAATTAATTCATTTCCTCTGAACATTTACCTTTTTTGGTTGACTATTCATTAATAGTGGTGTTGCCAGACCCTTAGAAAAGCACCAGTCTCCATTGCAAACCTGTATTCACTGGAAACTTTAACTCTTTAATTTAGAGCAATGCTGCTTTCTGTATTTAAATGTGCAGGAAAGGTCTAACCTGGAAGTACTATGCAAAGAAAATTCTATACTTCCTCCGGCAACAGAATATTCTAAAAAATCTGAAGGAGTATCTTCAGCGCCCGACTGACCGGCAGTCCTTTTTGGAGGGTAAGTCTTTGGCAGAAATCCCATGTGGAGCACCTGATGTCAGCTTTCCACCATTGTTGTTTTACTAGGAGAGAGCCTTCCTTGATTAGATTTCAAGTAGCCTTTGGGCAGGGACTCAGAGTTAAGTTGGGACTTTTGATGTGCCTGAAATCTTGCAGCAGTTGCGTGGTGCTGCGTGAGACCGTCAGGATTATGTTAGCTGCTGTCAGTCCTGTATGCCTGAATAACTATCCACAGACAGATGAGCTGAAAAGCAACATAGAACTGTTAAAACACTTGCATTTGAGTCTTGCACAGAGTATTGATGAAGTCTGCAATAGCTGAGCATCCTAATTAGCTGCAGAAGCATTTTAACCGTGGCCCATGGGCTGAACCTAACAGACCAACCAGTCTAATTTTGAGTCAGCTCCCTGCTATCTCCTTTCCCAGGACCTTCTTGGATAAGGGCAAGGAGCAAGGTGTGGGCAGGGGGAATTGTTGTTGCAGCTCATAGCCCGGGCACTGTGGCTTGTTCTTGAATGCTGCCTGATGGCTGGAGTGTTCAAGCTGTGCAGTGTGGAGCTGGGTAATGGATGGGTGGAAGCCCACCCACGTGGTGGGAATTATTATCCACTTCAAGCTTCCTTTGGAGGAGATGGTCTTCTGAATGGGACAAAACCAAAACCACCCACATATCTCTGCTGTGGAGGAATTATGACAGCACCATCAGGTAGCCTTGTGAAACTTCACCTGGTCAGCATGGGGAGGGTGGGTGTGGGTGGGAAAGAAGACGTGGCTTGTGGTCCTGCTGAAATCCTTGAACACATGCCTGTCATGGGTGTGCTAACAAAGCAGTGTAGGAAGCTGGAAGAGGTATGATCTGTGCAGAATTCTTACATGTGAACATAGTTGATTCCAAAGGTTTAACAGTATGGAGGCTTTGGAAAGAGAAGTGGTGACAAGATGACAAGGCAAAGATTTTGAGAAAGGGCTGTGCTTTTCCTTGACAGAAGAGGTTTGGGCAGAAGGAAAATGAAAATCTATTCTGTTATAGCAGGGTTTTGATGTGAAGATGGAGAGCAAGCATGGGAGAGAATGATGAATGGAGCACAAGAGCAAGAATGATAGTTGTGGATGATACATCAGGAAGAAATCAGAACTAAAGCAGAAGTGAAATTGAGGTTGTTACACACTCTGAATAAAAACCATTGCAAGTTGGGAGGAGGCGAGGAGATGTGGTGTGACTTGTTTGCTTAAGCCTGGTCTACCAGTGTACCTGCTCAGTGTACAAATCTGTGGCTTTTCCTTTCAAGGGGGTGGAGAGTGGAACACTTGAATGTAACTGGCATATGTCATGTCAGCTTATTCTTTGCATTTTATGTGATAAATCCAAGATACGATGACAGACTTAAAAAGGAAAGCTCTTGTGTTCAGCTGCATGCATGCCTGGAATCTAGAGTAGGGAGAACTAACCAAAGAAAAAAACCAAACTGAAGTCCTGTTTCTTATATAGTTTGTTTTTTCCAGGTGCTGTTTTAATTGACCAGTACTGTAACCCGCTGTCAGACATCTGCTTGAAAGGTGTCCAGGCTCAGGTGGACGATATCACAGACAAAGTGCGCAAAGTCCTGCGGATGAAAAACCCAAGACACCCCAGCTTGGCTTCCAAGGCAGGTACTGTACAGAAACCAGTGCTGTACTGCAGGGCACCTCTCCAGGTGTTGGTACAGGCAGATGAGGTGGAACAGCTCCTGAACTGCTGCAGCTTAAAGTGTTCTTTATCCTGTGGCAGGTGTGTTCTGGCATTTGCTTAAACCACCGTTCAGGAAACAGCTGTTTCTTCAGTCACAGGAACTCAGTAGCCCAGGGTTGTTGGTCCATCAAATGTTGTCTAAGCAAAAAGGATCTGGAGGGGAATTCTTTTTTCTTTTTTCCTATTTGTCCCCAAAGTCTTACAGTAGTCTTGATACATGCAGCAGAGCTGTGAGACAGGGAATCAGCCTCTTTTCCTCTGTGAGTCAGCAGCAGTAGAAAAGCTATGTGCTCTAACATCTCCAAAGGTGAGACAGCATCTTCTTTCTTGTGTTTTATAACCTTTATTTAACAACTGCTGCCTTTTAAAGAGGGGAGGAGTGATCTGAAGTGGCCAAGCTAGGACTTAGGTAGCAAAGCTGTGCCTGAGCAGCGTGAGCCACAGTGCTGTGTCAGCACAGGGTGGTTGGGATCCAGTGGGATCCAGCAGAATCCAGCTCACTGAAGGAAGTGGGGCAACACTGTTGCACAACTGAGGTGCAGGGCGATCCACTGAGCCAGGCCACCTTGTGAGCAGAGGGCTTGGGCTGCACACTGCTGTGGTCAGCTCCAGCCAGACTCTTAACTACCTGGCTTGGCAGGCATCAATCCTGTGTTCTCAGTCCATATGAACATTTTGGTATAAAGTTCATTGCATAAAGGTTAAGTACACTGTTCTCTCAGTCTTTATTTGGTTTTGTGTTTTTAGGAGAGGTCCTGGTTCCAGAAGTGGAGCTTCAGCGGCAGGTGCTTGATGCCATGAACTGTGTTCTGTATGAGCAGTTAAAATACAAGGGAAACGAGCTGGATTACTATAACTCCCTGAATTCATACATTCACCAGGTATGTGTTAGGCAAAAAAAAAGAAGGCTTGAGGCTTTCTGCTTGTGGTGTTTATTGGTCTGAATGCAGTCTGACAGATAATCTGAAGAAGAACTTGCTGTATGGTCAGTATGATACCATCTTCAGTGCATATTGTGTTTAGTTGGTGTTTTTTAATTTGTGAAATAAAACCTTGGTGGTTTTAATTTTTTCCTTAATATCCCACGTTTTTATCACTTTCTTATCCCCCAGGTCTTGATCCGCAGGACGGGAATTCCCATCAGTTTGTCTGTGCTTTATTTAACAATTGCCAGGCAGCTGGGAGTCAGACTTGAGCCAGTCAACTTCCCGAGCCACTTCCTGCTGCGATGGTGCCAAGGAAAGGAAGGGTAAGTGATCTGCTGAATTTTGAAGTTGTGTCCACAGCAGTAAAAGCCAGAAAGCATTTACAGCTCCAGAGTGTTTAATTATTTTTCATTACCTGTATGGAGGAACAGATCTGACCTCTAAAGAACTTTTCCTGCCACTCAGCTCTGCTGCTGAAAGATAACAGATTTCCCATGTGTGAAATAACAATATTCATGAGGAGACATTTCTCTGATTGATGGAAAATTATGAAAACTTGAAAAGAAAAAAAGGTGCTGATTTCATGTAACCTTTCATACAGAACAGTGGGTAGAGTTCATTGCTGTTGTTCTGTGCACTCATTTAGTTGAGTGCAGGATACATCTTCAACCAGATTGTGATCACTTCACAGACTTCTCTACTTCATGAATGACATCAGGAGCCCAGCTCAGAGCGATGGTTTTGTCTGAATCTGCCCTTCTTGGCACTCACCTTCAGAAGCCGCGTGCGTGGGCTCTGTTACGCTTCCCAGTGCAGGGCCACAATATAACCTAGTGATAGATACAACACAACTGGAAATGTCTGTAGGAAAGCACAGGCATGATGGGGTGAAAGTGCCCCCATATTTTTTCTGTGTTTTCCCACATGTATTTATCTGAAGAAGCAGCCAGAGGAGGGAGAAGGTAATCTGTTTTTAGGCAGGAGCTGAGGTATGAACGATGCTTCCTTTAAAAACAAGCTTGAAAGTGCTGAGGGAAGAACAGAGAGAGGTAATATTGCTTTACCAGAGGCCCACTGTCACAGTTTTGTTTCCTGGTTTCATTAGAAGCACAGACATTTTTGACTACACCTACATTGACGCCTTCGGGAAGGGGAAACAACTGACAGTGAAGGAGTGCGAGTACCTCATTGGCCACCACGTAACAGAGGAGTTCTATGGAGTGGTGACCTCAAAGGAGGTCTTGCAGAGGATGGTGGGAAATCTCTTAAACCTTGGCAAGCGGTGAGTAGTCATTGAGTATCATTGGGCAGGGTAGTAGGGCCTGTGGAAAACAGGGTCCAGAGTACACACTCTGCCTGTCCACTACTGCTGCTTCACAGTATTTGAGTGACTGCTTAAAAAAGGTGTCAGTCACCTCAGGGGATCTTTGAAACTCTGAATGTCACACTGCACTGCCTAGTTGCTTTCAGTCACCTGCAGCAGTATTGTGTGGAAGAGAAAATATTTAGTAAAACCAGTTCTCATGGCACTGATCATTTTTCCTTTGTGAAAAGCTGATAGGGACTGTCCACCCTTCCCTTAAGAGGACAAACCTTCGTTATGATCTGTTAAGCATAACCCACATGCTCTGGAGTACTTTAAAGGTACTGTGATGTGTAGAAAATCTGGCTTTATTTCCAAATACCTCTGATAATCGCTCTGCTGAGCAACCAGACACAGAAATGACAGTGAAAGGTTAGCGGTGGACTTGACAATGACAGGGATACAGGCTCAGTGGTCTTAAGGGTCTTTTCCAACCTAAATGACTCTCTGATTGCTTTTGGTATAATTAAGCTAGGGAAGCAAAATCAGATTTCAAGAGGTGAGTGAATTCTGTGTAAGATTATTTGGTCAAGTAGAGCACCAGTAAAGTGGGAGGGTAGAGTCCGATCACTGATCGTGTGGTGTGTCTCCTTCTGAGCAGACTGTTGAATATGATGGGTGACAGTCACTCTTACAGTGACCTGTACCTCCAGCAACATTTCTGGTGACTAACCCTGTATCCCAGAGTACTGGGGATAGGGGTATAAGAGCTAGAGCTTTACCATTGAGTTTCTTTTCTGCTGGCAGAGAAAGCACTGATCAGTCTTACCAGCTCCTGAGAGACTCCCTGGATCTATACCTGGCCATGTATCCGGACAATGTGCAGCACCTAATGCTCCAGGCTAGGTTATACTTCCACCTGGGAATCTGGCCAGAAAAGGTACCTCGCCGCGCCGTCGTGTGTTCTCTGGCAGACTAAGTGCTATTTACACTCATCTGTTGAGGTTCAGACTGTGTCAGCTTCCATTACAGTCTGCCACAAGTTCTTTCTGTGATAAAAGCAGTTGAGTTTTCACGTTTCAGAGAATCAATTTCTACTATATGAGGCAGGGAAGGAGGATGATGCTTGCTTTCCACCCTAGGGGAGCAGCCTCCAGTCTGAGTCAATTTATGACTTACTGCCCAAGTCTGACAGTTTGTCTTGCAGCTGATCCTGTGGGCTTGTAGCTCAAAGTTTTCAGAGTTTTCTTTATGCTAGGTTATGGAAGTGGTGGTAAAGTTCTTGCTGGACTCATGTCAAAGGAGCAATAATCAGGAAACTTGCAGGAAACTACATTTTATAAATGCAACCAAAGCTGTGTTCTGAAAGCTTAGCCATGTGATTGCTGGCTCTTGTGAAAAAGCAACTTAAAAGGAATCCAGAGTCTGGGAATATTAATATCACCTTTAGCCTAGAAACTTGTGAGCGTGAGAAGGAAGCTGTGGGCACCTGCAAGTTGCCTGAGTTGTCATCCATGTCTTTCACTGAGTGGGGAAGGCCCAAGGGTGAAGCAGGCAACTCAGAGTGTTATTTCTGTGGGGTGTCACTGCAGTTTGAAGAGGTGTTCCTTGGCTCCTTGAGTTCCTGTACTGCTTCAGTGAAGCTCACACGCTTGGGTGAAGCCTGTGGTGTTTCCAGACATGAGCTTTGGGTCAGGGGACAGGAGTGGTGGCTCGACAGCTGAGCAGAAAGCAGAGCTCTTCCCACTAAATTAACTGATGCTAAGGACTGCTGGAGGAGCTGCCTTTGAAGGACAAACTATGCTAAATTGGCTTTTCCTTCCTGAGGGCAGCAAGTTTTAGGTTTGCCATAGAAAAAACCAGCACAAACTTAACAGATTGTGTACAGGGGGGAGTTGAAGTGACAACTGTGCATAAACAGGGCACAGCTAAGCGAAACACTGAAGGTTCTTCCTACTCTTTTCTGGCACTCAGTGAAGTGTTTGGAAAGCTCCAAGGCTTTACATACTTGTATTCTGCCACCCCTCAGAACAGAAAACACAACCCCATGGGTGAGTTTTACATACAGCTCCTCTGCACCATGTCTCCAGATGCAATGAAAATGTGTGAATTGAGACTTTTTGATACTGCATCCAGTTGTTCCAGGCCAGAGAGAATGCTGTAAGTCTGACAGAACAGAAGATGACAGATTTAAGGGGTCTGACAGATTGATGGGAAGTGTTTAAAAAAAATCTTAAAAGTTGAGCAGAGCTACCCAGACTGTTGTCCTAAATGTTTGCAAATAACAGTAAATTAAATGCCAAGAGTCTCATAGCACACCTATGGTCATTGTGCTAGGCCTTCTCCTTTCTGTAGGATTATCCAGGAGTCTCACAGCCACCTTAAGGTAGCTGAGATGCCTGAGCTGAGCTTCTTCTCATACCTAATTACTCACCTCTTTCTTAATTACTCTTCTGCTCTTGGCTGATGTTCACTCTAAATGCCTGAGATTTCTAGTCCCCTTCTTGTGGCTCTGACCAAAACCTCCCGTGTATGATCAAGGAGAGAGTTCTTACACCAAGGTGTGGTAGAACTTGGACCTGTGGCAGGTATTGGAGGTATTTGATGTTGGGATGGATGTATCTGTCCTCTCCCAACCTTTTCAGACAACAGCTTTGGAAAGAGCAAGAAAGAAAAAGCAGTAAAACTTGCATTGCCAGCTTCTGACAAACTTGGCAGCGGGTGCTCTGATCGTGTGCCAGAGGGTGTTGGTAGGCTGGTATTCTGGATCAACAGGGTTTGCTGCTTTGAGAGCACTCCTAAAGCTAGTGTTCTCCAGGCATCCTGAGAGGAGCAGGTTCTCAGTCTTTGTTTGCTATTTCATGGTATAGCATCATGGAGATTATTTGTGCTTTCTTCTGTGCTGCCCTGTTTTGCCTTTGCTGGGCTCCCCACAGTGTGCTGAGGAACTCTTCAAGATGTCTGTTCTCAAGTACAGCAGAGTTCTTTCACAGCAGCAGTTTGGGAGAGCAGCAAGAGAGTATTCTCTTAACATCTCAGGAACCTTGAAACAGTCTCATCCATGCTCTGTGGTCACAAAATGTCACACAATTAGCTTGTATGACTTCGTTCTAGGGACTTAGCTTGCTCAACACTGCCCTTCCTTGGAAGTAGGGAGTTCTACAAATAGAAAGGGAGGTGACTGCAATGTCTGCAGGGTAAGCAGGGGTCAAGAGCTCCTCGGGAGTGTGTGCTAGAGCAGGGGTTTCAGTCCCTTGTGGAAGATTCATGTGGCAGACCCCTAGGCTCGGGCTCTTAGACCCAGCTAACTTGACAAACATATCTGGGTATATTTGTAAGTGTTGGACTGCTGGAGAGGCTTGTTCTGAATCTGTCTCTCTGGTTTGGTTGCTGAAGGTTCTGGACATCTTGCAGCATATCCAGGCTTTGGACCCGTCCCAGCATGGGGCCGTTGGGTACTTGGTTCAGCACACCCTTGAGCACATTGAGCGCCGCAAAGAGGAGGTGGGGCCTGAGGTGAAGCACCGCTCAGACAAGAAGCACAAAGAGGTCTGCTTTTCCATCGGCCTGATTATGAAACACAAGAGGTGAGCTCTTCAAAACCTTCCCCAAATGAGCAGCCTGTACTGTAACAACGAGTGCAGAGTGTTTGTTCTGACAGTAATGAGATGTGGTTTTATCTGCCAGGAAGGTACCTGGAACAGAAAATGCCAGGCACGTGCTTCTGTGCCATGTATCTCCTAGAAAAACAGGAGCAGCTCTGTCTGTCCTCTGGGAGACTGAGCGTATTCACTGCTGTTTGCTTGCAGAAGTTTGAGGTGACTTGGCTGAGTCATTGTAAGGTAAAATCTCAACAGCCCAGAGCTCTTGAGGAAACATCAGTAATCAGTTAATGAGGGGCCATGGGCCAGAATCAACTTCAAAAGCCACTGTAAGATTCCTGAGGCAGCTTATAAATCTTTCCCTGAGCTGTTTTTACCTGGTTCCTGTGCTGCACAGGGGCTTTGTCCTCTGTCAGTCCTGTTTGCCAGAGTGCCATGCCAGCACCGTGGCGCTTCGGCCGCCCCTCCGGCTCCGCAGGACGGCTGGAGCATATGAGAACAGCACCTCAGTGCTGGCATGTCATCCAGCAGGGCAGCAGCAGTGACAGCTATAATACTGCACATTAATCACATGCATATTCTGAATGCAGTGATGGATTTGTTTCTGGGAGCTCAGTATTGGGATTTCCACGTCCATGTGGTGGCATAGAGGGA
This sequence comes from Heliornis fulica, assembly GCA_013399135.1. Taxonomy (NCBI): domain Eukaryota; kingdom Metazoa; phylum Chordata; class Aves; order Gruiformes; family Heliornithidae; genus Heliornis; species Heliornis fulica. Next base: position 916,861 of record VXBZ01007846.1, on the reverse strand, counting down.
CTTGACACAGAGGAGGGTGGTTGATTCCCTCTGTACCTCTTGTTTCCTGTTCTCTGGTTGCTGACTTCCAGTCTCTCTTCTTGTTCACATTTGGTTTTCCTTTATCCTCAGCTGTTTGTTCCTGTTTATCCAGTCACTCCTAGTCACTCCTCCCACCTCAGAGTACACACACAGTCTTTCTGGATTGCTTTTATTTACCTCTTGTTCCTCTCCTTGTGCCAGCTCACAGGAGGTTCCTATCATGTTTCAGGTAAAGCTGGCTCTGGAGCTGTCATTTTGTTTGATCTGTGATTGATTGATTGATTTATCTATTTTATTAGATATGGCTATAACTGTGTGATTTATGGCTGGGATCCTGCCTGCATGATGGGGCATGAATGGATCCGGAATATGAACGTCCACAGCCTTCCACATGGCCCCCACCAGCCTTTCTACAACGTGCTGGTGGAGGATGGCTCTTGCAGATACGCTGCTCAAGGTGAGCTCAAGGTGTTTGTGTGTGTTAGGAGAAAGGAATACTGAAGTGAATAACTCTTCTACATACAGAACATAAACTGCTAGTTAAGGTTGAGGTAGGAAGGACAGTAGTCCTGAACCATGGCCTGTGTTTGCTGTCCATGAAATGAGTAGTGCTGGGAACAGACTCTGAGGACCATTCTGGAGTCATCTCCTCTTGCCCCGGAACTGTGTTTGGTTTTACTGTACAAACCATGATTGCTGCTTGTGAACAAAGTAATTTGCCTTTTGCTGAAGAAGTTCAGGCTGGAGAAGAGGAGGCTCCGGGGAGACCTTCTAGCGCTCTGCCAGGACCTCAAGGAGGCCTACAAGAAAGATGGGGAGAGGCTGTTCAGTAGGGCCTGTTGTGACAGGACAAGGGGTGATGGTTTTAAAATGGAGGGAGGGAGATTTAGATTGGATATTAGGAAAAAGTTCTTTCCTGTGAGAGTGGTGGAGCACTGGAACAGGTTGCCCAGGGAGGTGGTGGATGCCCCTGGATCCCTGGAGACGTTCAAGGCCAGGTTGGATGAGCCCCTGAGCCACCTGGTCTAGTTGGGGGTGTCCCTGCTTCTTGCAGGGGGGTTGGCCTAGATGACCTCTGGGAGTCTCTTCTAACCCTCATCATTCTGTGATTCTATGATTCTGTCAGCAGCTCTTGCTCTGTGAAGCATAGCTGTGCCTTGGGCAGGACCTCGATCTGGTGAAGGAGCATGAGTTTGGTAGCCAGGGCGTGGTTGTGAGCAGCTGTCATGAAGAGACTCTGTGCCAGGATCCCAGAGACCACAGGTAGCTGAGTTTTTAGTGCCACCTCTAGTAAGATTGACACAAAAAACAATGTGTCTTCAAGTGTGAAGAGGTATAGAAATCTCTGTTGTCCGTCTTTTATGCTGCATACCATAAGAAAGGAAATTCATGCCTGATGGTTGGGGTATGAGGTTAGGATACAGGAAGAACTGCTGAACTGAAGTTCAGAAGGAGAGAAAAAGAAAAACCCATCTGTAACTTTGTACATTGCCAACTGAGTGTTTCTTTGCCTCGTGTTTGTTGTTCTCCCTGTGATACGGAGGCGGTTTCTCCATCCAGCTGGCAGGGCAGCTGCACAGCCTGATTGTATCTTGCAAAGAGAAGAAGTGGAAGCTGCTGGAGGGGAAATGCTGACAAAATGCAGTTCAGCTCTTTCACCAGGGGTGCTCCCTGGCATGTACTGGTGCCCAGCATGTGGGTTCATGGAAAGGGGACACCTCTCACCTTCCTGAGAGTTGATTTATATTCAGTAGTCCAGAAAGGTGAAGCGGGGGCTGGGATATCACAGCTCGGCCTTAGGGCTCATGGTAGGCAGTGAAAAAATTCCTGTGGGTTGATATTAAAATACTCATCTTGGTGAAAACTAATCAGGTAATTGTCTGTGGTGCTTTTGGGCCCGAGTCATCTCTTCTGTGTGATTGTTTATAAACAGTGTGTGGTTGTTTATAACAGGTGTGCTGCTGGCTGGTTCCGGAGCACGGTGTGTATCACTGTCACCTCGGTGTCATCCATGTGTTTTCATGTTGTCAGGGAAAATGGAAGGGTTTGTCCTTGCTTGCTGAAATCCTGCTGCCTGAAGATCTAGTGTTCCCTCTGAAATACATCCTGGGATGATTTGGAAGGGGCTATTTCATGACTCACTGACCTGACCTTGGGGAGGAGACGATAGTCTTTAAGAAAGACTCCTAAAGATGTCTGCATGCAGAAACCAGCTCAGAAGTAACACCAAGCCTGCTACAGGCAGTTGTCCCTCAGTTTCAAGTCCTTCCTGTTAACTTGCAGGTTGAGCTGTAGCTCATTCCCTCTTGATACAGTGAGTTCAGGATCTACCTGTCTGCTCTTGTCTCGTCTGTTTGCTTTGCAGCAGCACAGGCCAGGTACCTGTGTCTCAGCGTGTTCTCAGGCTCCCCACCTAGTGCAGGACTCGCTTGCCTCAGTCTCTTCCCTCCTGCCAGCTTCTGTTTCATCACTGTGTCTTTCCCCTTGTGCACAGCTCACTGCTCAGCCTTCTTCTGCAGAGCACACTGGAGTGTAAGTTGTTTCTCTGCAGTGGTGCAGTGTGTGGAGAAGGTACTTTGGGAGCCCGTAGGACGGTGCCAGCCCGCTGAGGTGGAGAAAGCTCTTGTGCTTTTGGCTGCATGCAGACACACGGGAGCTTCAGAGAGCCTGTATGGATTAATGTGACTTCTGTGTGCTCTCTGGAGTGAGAAAAGTTAGTTCCAGAGACAGAGGAGTTATTCCTGAATGAACACTATGGGGTTCAACAAAGCCAAGTGCTGAGTCCTGCCCTTCGGTCACAACAACCCCCAGCAGTGCTACAGGCTGGGGGCAGAGTGGCTGGAGAGCTCCTGGAGGAGAAGGACCTGGGGGGGTTGGTTGGCACCCGGCTGAACAGGAGCCAGCAGAGTGCTCAGGTGGCCAAGAAGGCCAAGGGCATCCTGGGCTGTCTCAGGAAGCAGCTC
>VXBZ01007846.1:842458-878873 GCA_013399135.1 Heliornis fulica | reverse complement strand
GAGGCACGGAGGTGATCACCAGTGTAATGCTCCTGAATGAGGCAATTTTACCTTCTAACCTCCCACCCCTGTAGGGAAAAAGAATTGGATTAGGACAGAGAAGGAATTAATAAAGACAGCGTGGCCCCGCAGCATCTCTCAACCCTAGAGGTATTTATGGTGGCCTCAGAATTTCCCTAGTGAGGGTGAATTTTAAGGGGAAATGAGATGCAGCTGGACACATGTACTCCTAATTCAGAGGTAAACCCTACACACAGCTTTCCTGTTCTCATCGCCTGCCAAAGAAAATGCTGCATCTTTACACTACAGACCACAGCTCCGTTCATCTAGGTGCTCACCTCCCACTTCTTTCTCCACCTGCCTGAAGCAGTCCCCAGCCCGCCCTCCTGACTGCTCATCACGTGCCTGAACTGCAACCACAAAAAATGGAATGAAATTAGGGACTGGAAAGGTTTGGCCAAATGCAGGAAAGGGACAGAGACTCTTCAAGCCATCTCCAAACAGGTTTGCAGCTTGGTCCTGGCGTGGGGCTGTGTCCAGGAGCAACCAGCTGCCACCTGTCACCTGGGATCTTGAGCAGGATTCTGTCCCCCAATTATTTATGGTATTATGGATCTGCAATCCCAAAAGAGTCCCTCCTGCAAGCAGAGAAGTTGGAGAAGAGCTGCATTAGAAGCATACCTCAGCCATAAGCCTTCCACAGGGTTACAAAAACGGTCTCATTTCCATCTACCCTGCCACTGCCAAGATAAAAGCTGATAAAAGCAGGAGCCTGTGTCACAGGGGGCTTTAAACCTATGACCATCATTTAGCTTCCTTTAAGACAACAGTCACACCAAACTGCAAATAACTCTGTTCACATAGTGCACAAAAAAATCCTAGCAGCCTCCTAGGACTGCACATCGGTGTGTACAAGGCTTGACACGCTGGTCAGGATGCTTTCAGTGGAAAGGTTGAGGGAGAGTTGTTTTTTTTGGGTCAGGGGGTGTTTATTATTTTTTTAGATTACTGGGGTGGGTTTTTTTGAGACGAGTTCCCCCTAGAGGAACAGGGACACAGCGTACAGCTGAAGGAACAGCGACAGGGACGCCTCGTACAGCTGAACGAGCGGGGGGGACTCACCGAGGAGCAGAGTGCCAAATATTTACAGTTCACTGAATAATAATCCCTTACAGAACAACACTAATGCAAACATTAGTTTACTGCATTAAAAGAAAGTCTTTGCTGTCAAAAGCTGAATACAGGGAAGGAAATGCTTAGCAGTACGAAATCTTTTTTTTTTAATCTGCTAATTATGATGGTAAAAAAAAAATTCTTACAAAAAAATATTAAATACCTGGTTAGGCTCATTCAACAACCAGCCAAAGGTTTTGACCCCAAAGGCTGCTTCATGGGCAGACACGTCGAGACATGTGACAGGCTGACCATAGACAGAATGGAGGATTTTGCCAGGATCTTCTGCTTTCAGAAGATAGATGATATCTTCTGCAGCTGCTACTGCCACTGGACTCCCTGTAACATCTGGAACCAGATGAAGGAAGTTGACCTTAAAAAAAAAAGAGCTATATTTATTACAGCCAAAGAGTCTTTTAGATCATTACTGCCACCACTAAAGTGAACAAACTCCAGACATATGGCTATCAGCTTCCTTGAATCACCCCAATTATTGATTAATTTCAGACAAAGCCCAAGTATTGAACTTATTTCTCACCTTTTGCAGTTTAGCTCCTTTACAGTCCTTTACAGAATGAGCCCATTAAAAAACCTAATCAGAACACACTACGACAGCAAAGAAAGGAGCTTAACGGACTCGTTCAGATGGGGGACAGAAAGCTGTAATGTTAAAACACACAAAGCAAACAGAACGTGAAGTCAGTGCTCCAGGTAACTCACCCACTCATCCAGCTAACACAGAATCATTGATGCTTACCCTGAAATCATGTACATTGCCCTAAACCAAGAGAAGAGCTATCCCATGGCTCTAGGACAGCCCAAGTACCGGCTGCCCTATCTTTTGTCACAAGACCAGAACACCCCTGCTCTCCCCATTTCAGCAAATGTTAAGACATCACTGAAAGGTCTCACTGTGGGAAGGGTTTAAACTCCTTCACAGCACAGGCAATTCCTATCATCAGGAGAGAGCGGGGTGTCCCGAGTGTCCTGTTTTTCACCGGTGGCAAACCAACAGTTCACAGCAAGAGTAACATGGTGGTGTTTTAACATTTTTTATTGGGAAATATCTTGGAAATGAACTTAATGCCCAAACATTGTATGTACTGCAAGACTGACTTAGTCTTGAAAGATGGGATTAATCAGGAGTGTTTTGAATCACAACTTCATCCCTATTAGCAACAGGAGACTTAATTTATTCCTATGCACTTTCCTGCCCCTTTCAAAAAACGCTGATACTCTGAGACATAACAAAACTTCATAGAATGGGACAGCTTTTGATTTTTAATTAAAATAGTCTTAAAACTTCAGTGACAGAAGGTGCAACCCAAAGAAGCTGCACAACTAGTTACAGCTTCACAAGTGATACTATTAGCTCGTCTGCAATATCCTGCCTCAGAATTAATCAGATAGCGTTGATCTGGAATGAGACCTTGAGTTTTAGCTCCAATTCTACGTGAGAAAACTGATTTACAAAATGAGCCAACTTAGTTTGATGTTGATAAAAAAAAAAATAATTACAACCAGCCAACCTCCTGCACCATATGGACTTCCACTCATTTTCACTTGCAGCTTCAGCCAGCATTTCACCCTTGCTCCTCAGCGATGAAAGGCTTGTCCATTAACCTGCCTCAAAAAAATCAGAGCCTCTAGCTGATGATGCTGTTATCTAGTTCAGGCAACACTCCTGCAAGATTTTTATAAGATCCCTCTTAACCATCCCAAAAATAATCAGTGGATCAGAAGCTCCTGGAATGAAGCTGAGCGGCCTGGAGACTCACCAATTTCTGGATTTCAAATGTTTCTGTAGTTTGCCAGAATCCTCTGTCGTTAGGGCTTTCCAGTCTGACCTCGAAGCCAGATGCCGTTGCTACCGCTGCACCCTCCGAACCAAGAGCTAAAGCCTGTATCCTCTGATTGTGCTGGTAATGATGGATTGGCTCCCGCCCAACCATCAGGCTCCAAACACTTATGGTTCCTGTGTATTAAAAAAAACCCAAACAAAAATAACCCCACTGTTCAACAAGACTTTCAAAGGTCACTTAAACAGGTAAGCTGATAAGCATTGTAAAGGAAAAGGTTGCTGTACAGAAAAGAGACTGTAGGGCAGGGAACCAGATCTGGAGGACACTGAACACCACGTAACAGGATCGGAGGAAACTGAAAATTACAGGCTCTGGTGTTAAAGCCTCATTGCTCTTTTAGGAATTCCTAATTCTTTTTACATTTTGGTAACATTATTGTCTTCCTTGAGGAAAACTGCTTGACTTCTCTCCATTTTCCCCACTGGAGAAGATCAGACAGACACCTAAACTTTTAATCTCCCTGCTCACCCTCAATTCCCACTAAAAACAGGGAGGAAGCACCCACACTTGAGTTTAAGTCATTCTGCTGCAAAAAGAATGTGAAGGTCTGCACATGGCCAGGGATTTAAAAACCATTCTCAACACTGACAACCAGCAGCAAAGCTCCTAATCCCGACAACCTCTGGAAAGACAGCAAAAACTACACAAGAGTTCAAAGAGCTAAAGAATGCAAATCCCAAGGAACACAGGAGTCCAACTCAAAAGACAATATACTTGCAACTGCATTTTCTCCCCAGCACAGATCACCCTTACTCTCTCTAAAAGCATAGTACATTAAAACCCTAATCTGAGTAAGAGCAATCAGGAGTGTATTACAGAGCAGCAGGGCCAGACGGAGTCGGAGACTTCTGGGCCACCTTTGCACTGAATTAAGAGAGAAGCAATCTTCAGACGTGACAGACAGGGCTGCAGAAGCCTTCCTTCTACTTGAGTGCGGCCATTAATGATGGAATGATTAATGGGAGCTGTTCCTTCGAAAGGAGATGTAAAAGCTCTGACAGACAGCTGGGGATGGGCACCGAAGCCAGTTTGCAAACACTCCTCCCACGTCCCAAAGGAGGTGAAGCAAGAGTGTGGTAATGAAACTGCACATAGTGAAATGGTATCTAAATGAGTTTAAATTGATTTATGTTTGCTTTTGTAAAGATTATTTGGTATCTGGAAAGTGCTAGCCATGTGAAATAATGCAGATAATCCTTAAGATCCCTGTCTAATGGCACTCCCACTGAATATTTATATTCCTCGCCATGGGAATGAGTACCATAATGGGGACCATTTTTGTTTTATTAGGGATGCATATTTAAATTAATCTGCTATTTGCCTAAACAATTAGCTGCCTCTGTTTGTTTATACAAAGCCAAAACTGCAATTAGGCTTCCATCAAAAAGATAAGTCCCGACTAAAACTGTCCCGATGGAGTCATAAGGGCTCGGAGCAGAACTTCCCAAAATTACTTCTTAGCATAATGGTAATTATGTTAATTGCTTGAAAGGTAAATAACTGCCGAACTGGTTTTGCAAAACAGAACACTAGCTCGCATCACACACGCTTAAAACGAGTTAACAAGTGCAAATGGTCGGCAGGGCTACAAGCCCCGCCGCAGCCCTGTCTGCCCCTCGCCGAGGCTCCGCTGCAGCACACCGGTGCCTTCCAGCCGGCCCTCGGCTCCGCGCCGAAACAAAGGGGACAGGTGAAGCCTGATGTAAAGTCCAGGATGTAAACAGGGAAGGAAACACCGATGAGAAAAGATCACACAATTATCAGATTATGGATGTCAGAACTGGACTTTTTCATCATCTGATGAAAAAGGAGAATTTAAGATGAAAAGGAGATTTTAAACTTTATTTTTGTACTTTTACAGAACATTTACCTCAATTAAATACCACTTTTGTGAAGGGGAAATAAGAAGCTGATTTGCTTTCAGTTAAATTTTTTGTTTACACATCTCTCTGATGAGTATTTCTCTGTTTTTATAATAACGTATTAATGTATGAAAGGTCTGCAAAATACAAAAAAAATCGAATATTCAAGTCAACAAACCCTCCTCTGACCACATGAAGAAACTGGAAAACCCAGGACTGAGAGTTCTTTTGCCTAAGTCTGAGTAACAAAGCTATTATAATTATATTATCATTGTTGTTATTATTATTACATCCCAAACATTAAAAAAATAAAAGACCACAAAAATGACTCATGCAGTAGTACAATCAGCTGGAGACAGGTACTTTCTTTTTAAACCAGATGTTCAATAGCAAATTCTGTCCAAAATGTCTAAAAAATATTATTGGGCAAATAGAGAGTGTGCAATGCCTGATGCACAGTAGGGTGTGAAAACACCCCTGGTAACATCAAAACCACAAGTGACTTGTAACAACATATGTTAAAATCTGTTCAACAAAGAAGCACAATATAAAAAGGAAACAGGAGGTTGAAAAGAAATTGAAAGGGTTGAAAAGGAATGTAAAGAACAAGAGAAATACCTTTTTTTAAAAAGAAATTTTTCATTAGGATGAACAACTATCTGCTAGAAAAAGTACAGCTCATCCCCCTTGCTTCCCCCCTCCTCCAAAGCAGTGTGTGATTCATCCTCCCTCATCTGTCCCTTGCTACTGGTCAGAAGCTTCAATCTGCAGAAACGCTCCATCGTCAAAACAGGTGTCTGCTGGAAAACATTGTTTTACAAGAGAAAAAGCAAATGCTCTGCTCCATTTATCAATCTCCACTCAATAGGTAAAGCTAAAAGTGCTGCTCAGAATACTCTGTATTCTGCACTGCTGAAAGCAAAATGTATTTATTAGCATGCAAACCTTCACAACAGTCAATCATGTTTGTAGGCAAGCAAAAAAGCACCATTACAGTTGATGTTATTAGTATGGAAACATAAAAAAGAGGTGCAAGATTTAGCAGTGCAGATGAGATCACTACTCTACACAGTCTATCTTCCTGCCTCCAGCAGTGACCAGGACTTCACTCCCAAAGCAGTATCTTTGCTAAGGTGAAGTTAAGGTTGAAAGCATACAAGAATCTCTTTTTTCTTTAATATGGTAATCTTAAAAGTCTTAGAAAGTCATTAAATCAAAATTATAAGCAATACTTTCACAGCATGCTAAAATCTGCACCACAACTGTGATTATTGAACTCTGACAGTAACTCCTCCAATGATTTAGACCTTGCAGCTTGCTTAAATTTCATCTTGGCTGAAAGAAACAAGTAAAGTGCAATAAAGCGATGAAGATGGCATAAATGCTGACACTGGACATTACAATTGTTGTACTAATTGCCTTGTTTATAGCTCAATAGTTGTATCAAGATTACACAGAAACACAGAGTGACCAGGGGACCTCTGGAGATCATCTAGTGCAACCCCCTCCCAGAGGAGGATCACCTAGAGAACAACTCTCTGCCTGACCCCTGGGCAGTCACCCTGTCATGCTGCGTGCCAGGCTGCCAACTGCCAAGCTTTTTTTTCTTCTTTTCCAAACTTGAGGCATTAAATACACACACACACACACACACACACACACACACATATATATATATATGTATATATATAAGTATCAGCAAACTAATGCAGTATACATTAGCAGGCCCTTTTTCCCCACACAGACCCTGTCTGGTACATGACTGGCCCATCTGAGGTTCTGAAGCATCTCTCTAGATGTTTCCAAGTTCTTTCTTCAAGGTCTTGAGCATCATCAGAAGTTGTTGAGATCAAACACTGAGAAAGAGGAGGGGGCCAGTAGAAATTACTGATTTTCTGTCACTAGACTACTCCAAACAGAGCTCTTTTAGCTGTCTCAATGAAGCATTTCAGGGACATATCTCTAACTTCTGGTTTTCTTTCATTAGACATGGGTATAATTTTAAGGCATGTGCCTTTCCAAAGTTACAAAGTTACAAAGATTCTACAAAGATGGCCCAGACTAGACAGACAATTTAGGTTTGTAACTTCTAACCCAACAGATTGTTGGTCCAGTTATTGCGATTCACTCTGCATTGTAAGGTATTTGGATAAAACATCGAACTAAAGCTGTTGTGCCTGTACTCCCAGTTTCAGTAAGCACCAGCTGGTCTTGCACACCTCATGCCACACCAAAGATGAACCAGGAACAGTGCCTGTCTCTGGTACATTCCCCTCTCTGCAGCTGGAAGCCCAAAATACATCCCGCAAGAGTGGCTGGTTTTCACATCTGTTTTCACACAAGTTTTTCTCTGGTAGATTAAGAAAAAAAATAAAAAAATTACAAAAGCATCTCTTCCTAGAAAATAGTCTCTGTAACAGGGAAAGGCAGCATCAACACAGAGGCAAAAAACCCAGTGAATCACATTTGTAAATATACTGGCTGTGCTCTCCTGCATTATATGCGATGTCCACAGCATGTCACTGCCCCTTCCAAGCTACCCTGGGGCTGTGTTCTGGTGCAGGAGATCCTATACTCAGATCCTAATGACCCATTACTATGATATGACATGGCTAGCAGCTGCCATCAGTGTTAGAAAAGCCATAGAACAATCTATGTGTGCGTTATCTGCAAGTAATAAAGCAAAGACAATGTCTATTTTGTCTATGCCAGAGCAGGGACTTGACACACTCGTGGTTTTCACGCTCCTTAACTTCAGCTTCTAAACTCAGCTGTGTGGGAAGGCCAGAAGCTACTTATTTCACATCATCTAAGCAACCTTTTTCCTGTAAGAGTAAAATACTGTCTGACCTTTGGAAAATACTTCTTAAATATATTTTTTCTACTAAGCTGGGAACATTAATTTATTTCCTTATAACTTTCAGGTAACATCGTGGATCCATCAAGTACAGTTCACATGACACACAGGTGGACGTGACCAGTCTGAAGTCTTAGAACTGTTTATCTTAAATTTGTAACTTCTCCCAAAAAACAGTTTTGGTTAGAAGAACCAACACAGTCAACTTGACTCTAGTAGGTGCTTGGTGTTTATTAACTGAAATTTTACATTTTAATTTCACCACCATGGTGTTTCTCAACTTTCAGTGAATACAGCAAGCTACTTACCATACTAACCAGACCTCAGTCACAAGTCATGTTACATTACCATCCCAGTTTCCTCAGGTTTTATCTCCACCACTCATCTTGCAGAGGGTTCCAGAGGATGCCCAGCCCCATACATTCCCCTCAGAACAGGCCAGAGAAGAAGGAGACATGTGGTAGTATACTTATCCCCATCAGATACATGCAAGGTGGCTGTGGATGCAAACCTCTTGGTTTGGGTATGTGATTTCACACCATGGTCAGGGATTTCTGCCTTCCCAACTTGGGGACTCAAGAGGCTATATGTGCTTTCTTCAAAAACTTTTTCTTTATTTGAGCCAGCCTGTTTCCCTGCTCTTGCTGTCCTACAGCATGTCCCAGCACCCAGGGGAAGACTCCAAAACACATAACTCCATTTCTTTGCATAGCTCTTCTTTGCAAAGAGGGTACAGAAGGGACAACACCCACAAACAGCTTTAAGGGCATCAGAATGGACAAGACAACAGATTTCCCATCCCAGAAAGTAGTGCTTGCCAAAATTCCCTTCCTGAAGCCTGCCAGCAAGCGAGAGCACTCCTGATCCCAACCGAAACCACCTTCCTTTGCTCTGAGTTGCTACTCTGCAACTTGTAAAGTACCACTAACTCCTCCCAATGGGTCTCAAAGCACCCCCATGAAGGGCAGCAGCACAGCATCTCCCTGCCATGCCTACACAAGAATAAAGTACAGCATTAAAAAAAAAACCAACATCAAAACAAAAGTATGCTCTCTTGTTGTAGCACATTGTTTTCAAGTCAAACTATGAGACTCCAGAGGGTGGTGGGGGAGAGTGATGGCTAAAGTAGACTGCTGTTTCCCAAAAGCTGTGGCTCACAGCCAAAGTCAGGCAAGCATGGAGCAGATGGAGTCCTGGCACGGCCTCTACTGTCCCTGCATTAGCAGCATCTGCTCATTACCCAGAACCCTCGCCTGCTTTATCTAATGCTCCAGGAAAAGCATTTTGATTTGATTCATTTCAGTTCGGTAACGTGCAACACAATTAGTGGTAAAATCAAACTGGAGGACTGCCAGTGCTGACAATAGGAAACAAGGCAGAAGAAATATGAGGCCAGTGGGTTGGAATTCAAAAATCACAACTGTGGATCAAGTTGCCAAGTCCCGTTGCCCCAGGTGTACATACAGTGTCCCCACTGAGCGCTGGCACAGGCGGAGGGAACTTCATTTTCTCCCCACACATTTCTCTCTCATTTCCCTCTCCTTGCAGCTTGGTTCTCAGAGGCTGACGCTGTCGGAAGCACTCACCAGAAGTCACAATTCAATTTTTCTCTAGTGCCATCATGGAGTTACAATTCACTTTGGATGCAGGCATCCCAGTAAGAGAAATCTTTCTCCTTCCTGTATTTCATATGCCTTGGGAAGCGTTTGCTGATACGGAACCAGCAAAACAGCACTGGAAGGCAGGCACAGCGCGAGCGGAGTCTGCCTGTTAGCTCTTCCCTGTGATCGGGTGCCAAGGACATCGCTGCGTGAGCTCTGCTGAACTGGGAGAAACTGATGTTATCTGAACGAGTCTGCTAGCCAGGGATTCGACAGAGAAGTCTAGACTCTTTGCCTGACAGCACCACCTCCAACACTAGCAGATGGTTTCTCTGTGTTAGTCAAACTTACAAACAAAGAGAAAAGGGGAACTGGAAAAGTACAACAAAGAACAATCAAACACATTATCTTCAAAGTCATCCTCCCCCTCCCCAAGTTTAAAATAATTCTTTCCACCAAACTGTAAATATACACTTTCAGATCCCAGCTAGTAAACATTTCTAAAATTGGTCTTTATAATTCCCTATTTGCAGAAAAACTAATCTGTTCTGACCAGGCTTCTCGAATCAGAGTAACTGCCATATCACTGAGCCCATTAAAATTTCTATCCCAAAGAATAAAAGATTCTGAGTGTTATGCAAACCAGTTCAGTCACGGCACGTACAGGACTGACAGCAAGGAACATGACAGGAAAAAAAACCCCTAGACAAATTATTAGATTAGTCAGTGGGAGACTAGAAAACAAACAAAAGACCCTCTGCTAGTCCTTGTTTGGCACAGCAGACACAAAGCCAACATTTAAAACTATCACTGTTATAATTCCCTATGACTTGAGTAAATCATATTAATGAGAATTCTGTAATACCAGACTTGCTGTCATCAGAAAACGTTGCCTATCAACAATCTTTACAGCCACAGAAAACTGTACTGGCACGATCCGCACTAGAAAAGCAGTTAAGGACACTGATCATCTTCAAACAGTTGCTTTCACATATAAAGCATTTCATTTACTTCCAAAATAAAATATATGGATTAGAGATTTTGTTTGGATTACCCATCTTTGGTTTTGTTTTCACATGCAGAAATGCCAGGATCAAAGACAGTATGTGTACAAAGCTCCCTAACTTTAAAAATAACTCTTTATTCATACCCAAAGAAAGGGTTTTAAGTGTCACATCACACGTTTTGCAGAAAGATGATAGGAGCCGAGTTCTGCCTCAGCAACTCAGCCTCGGATCCCAATTGGCTAGTGCTGTCCAAACCTGACTTCTTTAATTGCTGTTCCCACATCCAGTAGATGCTCAGATTGTCTCTGGCTCTTGCTGCCCATTATAGAAACATCTAAGTATATTTAAAACAATGCACATAACCAGGATTTTATTACGGTTTCATTAAATGCTGGGCCACGCTTTTTATTTCTCTGTCTCAAAGTACACAATAACCCAGCGCTGCAAACGGACACCTCAGTTGAGAAAGCGTGCATCCACATGCTATGCCAAGAGCAGGAGAGGACACAGATTAATCAGACATGCAAGTTTACCAGTATTCCCATAACAAAGCCCCGCAGCACCCCAAGGGAGTCTTGGACAGAGGAGAAAGCTGGTGGAAGAATAGTTAATATTTTCATAGCAAAACAAGTTATTTGCTTAAGATAGTTTGGCTGGACTACAGCCTGGCACTCAAGCTTTATGTAGCAGCTCCAGTAGGAATTAAACATCAGTTTTAATGGGTGCTATGTTCCAATGCCTCCTAATGCATTTAGGGTTATTGGCCAACTTTCTCACATAAAAGCGTGTGCGTGTGTGTGTATATACAGGATTACAGACACACAAAAAGCTGAGCACAGCTGCTTCATTTTTTGTAAAGCCTCTTTTTTTTTTTTTTTTTTAAATAGGGAGGAGAGTTGTGGTTACTTACCGTCCTCGTAAGCCGCTACAGCCAGAGAGCTGTTTATCTTCACAAAGGAGACACGTGGCTGAGGTCCAGCATCACCAGGACCGTGCACTGGTTCCAGGATGGGGGCTGTGTAGTCCCAGGTGCGAGTGTCCCACAACCTCACATCTCCTGATGTATATCTGGAAAAGAAGGCTACTATTCATCCCAAAGCATATGAAAAGAGCTTGGTGCAGGAGAAAGGAGGATGAAACAAAAAGTGTCTTAAAACCCAACACCGTTTGCAGCTCCCAGACTGGTTCTCCTCACGTTTATGCACTCTGTGTCCAGGCCCATCAGATTTGCTCGTTTTGTTCCTGTTTACTGAACACAGCATCAAGCTGACAGGTAAACTGGAGCTACAAGAACACCACGACGGAGCTACCACGGGTTACTAACGCCCGGTGTTAGCTTCACAACCAGAATGCAAGGACAGACGGGCTCCAGGGTGAAAAGGTAATCAGCAACGAGTCTAAATTACATCATGGCAAAACTTCAAACTGTTTCTTTCTGGTCTGTAACAATTTGAGATTGTGGTTGTGCCAAGGAAATGCTGTTTAATCAGAGCATTTACGTACATACAAGCACTTGCATGCAAACACCCATCCAACCTACTGTTCTTTACAGAAAGGAAATTCTTAATGCCTCACCAATGAGCCAGATTTGCCTAAATCTCTGAAAACTAATTAATTTATTAACACAATTAAGTGTTGTCTTTAGATTTAAGGCAGCGCTGCCTTATTTGCAGAAAGCTCACACTGAAACATCAGGAAAACTAAAATTTAACATCAAACTACAGTGTGCCAATGAAAAAATAAAACCCAACAAAAGCAGAACTGTGTCCAGGCCCATGGCAGGGGGGTGGGACTAGATGATCTTCAAGGTCCCTTCCAACCCAAAGCATTCTGATTCTAACTAACTTTCTGGTACAATACTGCATACACCTAACTGAAGGGAAGGTGTTGCACAGCACACATCAGCATTACTGCTCTGTGCTGTGGCAAACAACATACTATTCAAAGAGAAAACCCAACACTGCGGGCAAAGTAAAGACGTTTCCTCTATGACTGGTCAAAGAACAGGGTTCAACAGTTAGTTGGAACAGTTCAATAATGACTTAGGGTAAGTTTCAACAACTGAACCCAGCAGCACTGTCAAACAGTCTCAGGTGTCTGTCTGAGCCATAGCTGACACTTGGGTTCTGTTGGAAAATGAGCTTCCCACTCCGTTTTTGTTGTTACATCCCAATTTTTGTGAGAAAAGCATTTGAAAGGCCCAAAGATCTACCAGTTAGAAATCCAGCTGTCCTAGGTTTACAAGGAAAATACAGAAGTAGCTATTTACAAAGGAGATGATGAAAAGTGCTTAATAAAGCACTTAAATCACTTTTCGCTGATGTTGGACTTGGATTCAAGTGACCCAGTTCCTTGGGGACTACTGTGCAATGGGGCTGCCAGGCACTCTGGAGTAGATGACTTCCAACATCTCCAAGTGAAAATGCTCCACCTTATACAACTACTCAAAGTGCCTGAGGGGGTGGTGAAATCTGTCAAGCAGAAAGAGATGCACATTAATTCCCTGCACTGAATTGGGAAGAGAGGAGAATCATGTCCTTGTCACCTGGCTTCTTCCTTCAGCGCTCCACTCCGCAAGCCAGAAGACAACGAGGGAACAGGATGGGGTAACACTACTCCCTTCTTCCTTCTGCCAAGGAGGCCCACATCCCCCTGTGAATCCTGAGCTCATTTCCAATGTACACCAGCACTGTTTAAAAAGAATAGAACATGAAACGTTTTGCTTTGGGGAAGCTTCCTTCTCACAGCACCAAACAAGCAGTGCAGACAGCCTGCAACAAACAGCCTCAGTTCATAAAACAGAGGAGCTGTTTCAGATCCGTTTTAAAACTTGGAGATAAACCACAACAACACAGGCAATGGCACAGGTCTGTCACAGTCCCACTCAACAAGACACATGTGTAACCTTTTGGAAACATTTTAATTTCAAGTTGCTTTGTCTTTCCCTTATGTCTGGGTTGGTTGGGGTCATGCTCCAAGCTTCTCTTCACTGCAAAGGGTAGTGGATATTATCAAGGAGGAAGCCAAAACTCTCTTGTCACTGTGTGACCCTGAACTGTGAGTTTCATGGGAGACATAAAACACTGACAGAACTGGCACAATACTAAATTCATCCCCAAATAAGCAAGGAAGAACAGCATCTCCTCCTAGTGCATATACATACTCACTCCCACATAGTCCAGCCAATGAACAGAAAAATAAAGTCTAACAGCTGCAGAAAGCACAATGGCAGGAACTGAAAAGGGACACAGGGGTGGCTATTTCTCTGCTTCTGTTTTTAGTACATAGCATGCAACACTAGTGACCAGCTCAAGACACACTACTGTCCATAAAAACTAACATGGACTGCAATCTTGGAATTAAATCCCAGCATCACTGCAAGCGCTGAAACAAATCTCATCACAGAATTCACCAAATCAGGATTTAGTCTGAACCACTCTTTGCTGTTGAAGGAGCACCCAAACCACCTCTACAGCTAAGCTCAAACTGGAACAGCACCACCAGACATTGCTGACTATCAGCTTGAAACAAACATGACTCAAATACTGATGGTTTGTGCTAGGACCTGTTAAACACAGGAACTGCCTGTGCATAAGACCACCCTGCAGCCTCTTTATTCTCATCCTCTCCAGTGATGGATCAGTACACACTGAAGAGCTTTTACTTCTACACCATGAAGCCACGCTGCTCTCCCAGCCCCAGCAAGGACCAGTGGAACACAAGAGCTTGTTAAGTCAACCTCAGCTATGCTCTACTGGGTTCAGACACAAGGGAACAGTCCCCAAGAGGATCCTGACCATGCTGCTCATCCAGTTCTGCCATGACAGAGATGGGGGACCACTGTACGCTCCAGGAGATCCCTCAAGCACTCACCAAACTCCACCTTCATATGTGTCTGTCCAGAAATTATTATCAGGAAGAGGAGTGAGGAGGGCAGAGAGGCATCTTCAGCCCCATCTCTCCTGTACCCCTCCTACCTCCATTTCTCACTCGGCAACACCACTCACTTCCTTCCCAGTGCAGCATGACAAGAAATCAGTCCCATGCAGCAAACCTAAAGGATTTGGAAAGATGTTACAAGACCATGCTGGAAACATAAGTGGAGGTCTAGGTTTGGGCAGGGAACCAGCATGGGGAAATGGGAGATATAAACTCTCCTCAGCTGACAACACGCTCCGTTGGCCACCGCTGCCGCGTGCCCAGCATACACTGGGCCTGTACCAGAACTGAACTGGAAGAATTTCAAACACAGATGAATCCAATTCAGAACTGAAAAATTTAATGGTTCAACTCCCCGCTTTTAATGCTGTTGTAAAGAGCAACACACTTTCAATTTGTAACCACAACAAAAGGCTTTTAAACTATTAAAGCATTGCCTTGCTGTAAAAAAATAAAAAGGCTGCTTTATTGCAGATAATTGGCAAATCTGCCCTATCAATATAAATGGCTGAAGAGAAGAACAGGCTGCACTTCACAGACCCTATTTCCACATAATCTCAGTATTTCTAGTTATTTCCCACCAATGTTTACACTTCACCACAATAATTTAGTTTGGATTACCAGCTGAAGAAGAATGAACCCTGGATTAAAATCCTCGTCCCCAGAACAGGCACAGACCTTCAAACACACTCAGTCACTCATTTTTCTTTCAAGATGGCAAGGAAAGCCCACACAGCTACCTGCTGGAGTGAAGAAAAATAATAAAAAAAACCAACCCAAACATTTCTGTTCAATGTAATGACAAATACATTCTAGTTGCTATAATACCAACAGCATTCAACTGCTGCTTTTTTCCCCTGGTAGGTGTAATGAGATGATTATTGCAGCGGCAGGTAAATACACCAATGTCTAACACAACCCACTTGTGGAAAAAGAAGCCCCCAAACAAAGACCACCACCACCAGAAATCCCAAAACCTACAAATTCTGCCTTCTCAAGTTCAAAGTAAAAAAAACCCAAAAAACTACAAGACAAAACACACATTAGAGACCATACCTGGTTTACTTCATTCAGAAAGGCTGTTCAAAGTCTCACTTTCCTGAGCACAACAGGGAACAACAAGAAGAAGACTGTTGCTTCCAACCCCAAGTTTCCCCCTCTCCTGACTGCCCCTGCCCCAATACCCAAGGCCTTTCATCCACACAGTGCCTGGCTTTCAGCTCTGGGTCTGTGTGCTTCTCTCCCTGTTCTCCAGACACATATGAGAAGTGCATGAGAAGGAGCAGCAGGAGAAAGACAAGAGCTATATTTTTCCTAACTATGCTTCTTGACAAGCCAATTTGGTAATTCTGGACACTTATGTGTACAGCTGTGAGAACGAGCCTGCAACTTCAGCTTCAGTATATGCATAAAAAACACCAGTTGAAATGGAACAACAATAGGTGAGTCACATATGGTATAAAGTGAAAAAGAAATTAAATACATATGGCATCTACAAACATACTCTAATAAAAATATCTACTCGCTAATCAAAAGCGTTTCAACTGCTTTTTACTGGCAGCATTGTCATAACCAGACGACCGATCTCCTCGTGCCCTCTCACATGAGTGAAAGCAGAAGACCAAAGGAGAAAGGAGCTGGGGGTTAAAAGCTGCTGATGTCCCATGATGGCTGGGAAGCAGGTGGTGAAGTGCAGAGCACATGTGGGAGGAAGCAGAGATGGAGGCTGGGCACTGCTCTAATGAAGTGGTGCTGAAGAGGCAGACGATTTCATAAGGAGAAAAACATCAGGAAACTGGTCAAAACACAGAATCTCATCTGAAAAAGCTCAACTGTGTTGGATAGCATTAGCCAGAACAAATTTGGGGAAGAGGAGGAGGGGGAGGCTGATCTCTCTCCAGAGCCCCAGATGTCTTTATCGTTGCCTAATGACAATTATACTCAACCAATTAAGACACTGCTATCACAGTTGCATTGTTAGTAAGCCTTTGGCCCTGAGTGTTGATGGCTGTCTAATTAGTGTTTGTGCAAAGTACAACTGCAACTAATATATAAACTGACAAATACACAAAAGAAAAACTGTTAACAGGAACATTTTCAAAACAGTTGAGACTCTACTTGCTCAGTCCATGGCAGCAGCAGAGACAAACTGCTTTCCTTCATGGCTTGCTTGCTGCTGGCACTGCAGAATTTCACTTCCAACAAGCGGGTCAACTAGCCTGTGGCTGGGTTTCTGCTGAAAAGGGGTGCTGGTGTCAGTTCCTTCTGTGGCTGCCTCGAGCACACCACTCCACACAAGTCTTACTACACTCAACTGGTCTGAACACCAACCAAAGACTTTCAGTAAGACACTTCAGAAATCAGTTTACATTTTCCCTATTTTCTCCAAAGGATCTGTGGGAAGAAAATAAAAAGGAGGGAGAAAGAAAAACCTTTGTTTCACAGTCAGGTTTCATTTCCAGAAGGCAAAGTCTGTTCAGTTTCCAGATACCTGTGGTGATCAACAAAACAAAAAAAAAATCCCAACAACTTTGTTTCAGGCAGTCAGTGACCATCTGTTAATACTCAAAAGATCTTATTATGAAGTCCTTACAATGTCAATGCATTTTATTGAAGTCAGTAGGAATTTCACACAAGTAACAGTCTCTAGCTCTAGCGCTGTTTAAACGGATGCCTGTTGATAAGCAAAATAATGAGTATTTTGCATTGTCTTTCTGTAACAAGCATCTCAGACCTTTTATCCTTATTCAACCAAAAGCAACTAACCAGTCCTTCATGTGGTTAATTAAGGCACCTAGTCAGCGAGCTCCTCAGCAGCCTTAAAAATAAGGTCCAATTAAACACATAAACCCAAGCCCAGTCACCTTCTAGTTCGTTCAAATCGCTCCTATGCTTTGTCTCCTCTATAAGGCTCACACATGATGGTGGCAATCCACCATGTTCAGTTTCAAAAACCCTTCTCCTAAGAAATGTGGCAAGTTGGAGGATGTCTCAGCCCCAGCACACACTGAAACTCAAGAGTCTATCACCTTTTTATACTCAGTGTTAGCACGAGCCACAACTCCAACGATGGACTGTTTAGCCAGTCACCGCAGTGTTGGACGCCTCAGAGTAAGGCTGGATGAAAGGGGTTGAAGTTTCCAAGCCTTCCTGTGTTCTTGTTTACAAATAGAGATGTTGATTTTGCTGCTATAAACACATATACAAAAACAAACAAAAAACCCAAAACCCACAACAGGTACCTTGGCTAATGGATTTCTTAAGGGAAGGATTCAGGAAAACAGCCTAGTAACAACGATGGAGTGAAGAACTAATCTGTATGGCAGAAGGGAATATAAATAGAACATGATGACAAAAAAATTAAATATAAATGCAACAGAAAATTTTCTGCTGTTACACAGTGTGGTTGAAAGCTAAGCCATAAAATGCAAGGAAAAAAAAATAAAAGAGCAGAGTAAATCAAAACCAGCATCTGAAACAATCCTAACAGTGCTAGAAAAACATGAAGCAGAAAAGTAACGTCCCCAATTTCCCCCAAAATTGGTGGGGTGAAATACAAGTGCATCTATTAAAAAAAAAGCAACTATCTGGTACCAAAACCAATCTGGAAATATTTGAATATCCAGCACATAGGAAATACATTCTGAGCATCCCTATGACCAGTTCCCAAACTCTTGTGCTGGGAACTTGCCTTTCCAATTCATCAGCCCACATCCACCTGTGGACCACAGTCACAGAAACTGAGCTGTGGAAAAGGTAATCACTTCCTTCTTAAGGCTTTATTTAGGAAATAGTAGCCTAGAAGGTGGGTTAAGCTGCTGGAGATACTGCATAATATTTCTGTAGGTAATCAGTTGTTATCTACAACAAAATTATTCTGTCACCTTCCTAAGTACTTCCACATGCCTCCTTCCTTATTAAGTGCATGCCAATGTCATACCAAGGGAACAGAAATAAACCAAAGGGTTATATGGGAGGCAAAACATTTTCATGAACAATAGCAGAAGTCAGAGAAAATCTCTAGTAAATTCCTTTTCATGGCCAAGAATCTCCCATAATTTAGACCAGGGTTCCAGTGGCTTGCACCAGCCCAGGCATGTTAATTAAACTACCTACTCTGACCAAGTAAACATTTTTCTGTAGGTTCTGCCTAAGGCTGTTGCCACGGCAGGAGAAAAAAAAAAGATTAAAAATCTATATTTTTCAAGAGAATTCATGAGGAAACATGATGCAATTTGGGAAGAATCTGGTCCATCAACCCTTTTCTTTCACAAACACATAATGCAACAAATAAAACAATGACTCCAGTTTCAGGTACAGGTGAGAAAATACTATTGGAAGAGGATGTAAATTGATATGTTTACATGTTGGAGGGAACACAAGCTGCAACACACTGCAAACAGCAGAGAGGGAAAGTATCACCTGAACTCTAGGCACTGATGGCAACAGCCCAGAGACAAACAAAATATTCAAGACATTTATCAGAAAAAGGATGGGTTTGCCTGGCCCAAGTAGAAAATGAGACTCTACAAGCTACCATGTAACTACCATGACTTCAGAGCACTGGGCATCACTACACACAGAGCATCTCGCTGTGGCATCGCCTTCCTCTGCATCCCACAAAACCTATCGGTAAGCCAATAGCTTAGTGGGCCAGCAGGCTGGAAAAGCAGCTTCTACAGAGTGCTGGTATCAAGCTTCTACTATTGATTTCACCTGAAAGGCTCTTTTTCACAAGATGACAGGGAAGCCAACGTGCTTGTCACTTAACACAACCTTACCTAACTCCCATAGTTTGTCACACAACCCCCCTGAACTCATGATGTCATCCTGTTTTCAATCCTCCTAAAGGTGATTCACTTGGGGGAAAAAAAGAAGGTATGACACTTATTGCTTCTTAACAATGAGGAGAATGAGTGAGGAGAACACAAAAGGTTTGAGGAAGGTTGTAGGACAAAGGCAAGTGTTTTTACCTTCTGCCTTCCTGCTTTGTTTCCCATCCAGGCTTCCAGTCACTGGGAGGGGAGGGAGGAACCTATCAAAGCTCTGCCATTCTACAAGTGAAGTTTTAGCAATTAAACAAGGCGGGAGGTTATTTAGGCTGTTTAAGACTTCAGTTTGTTAACTTTTACTCATTTTCATTACTAATTAATATTTTGGTTTCCTCAGGTCTGCACAGTGAATTAAGATGCAAGAGCTAATAAGAAATACCTTGAGAATAGCCCACAAGCCCTACAGCAAAAAAACCCCAAAACCAAATTAGATGAGAGTTGACATGAAGTTTTAAAAGTGCAGAAAAGTGTTTTCAAGCCTTTCGGGCTAGTTTCACACTTCATTATGAAGCTAAAAAGAGCAGCAAGCCCTTTTTTTAAAAAAAGTCATTTGCAGGTCACCTTTGAGCAAGAGAAAAGCAGTGTGGGAGGTGATCTTGGAGAACAAAGAAGTCTACCACACAGCAGCAGCTACAGCTAGGTCTGGATGTTGCCTATAATGACTTAAACTGAAAGGCCTAAATTGTTCCAACTGCTGCAGAGTTTAAACTCTTAACTCCTGTAAGACAGCATGACAGTGAAGACAACTATATGAAAATGATTTTGGTGCATTTAGTTTCTCTGTATGAGAATCAAAATGCACTACTACCTCTAAAACAATGAATTTCCCCACCACACAGGTTATTTAGGAAGTTCTTCTTTCATTCTCATTGCCTTTATAAAGCATCACTTGGAGAGATATCAGCTGTGCCAGGTGGGCTCTACCCTGAAAGGGGAGGAAGTGTTAATCCACAGATTTACAAGGCATTCACAGCAAATGAATCTCACCAACCCTAACTCAAGAAAATAAAATCCCCAGGAAAGATGATGGTACTTACTGGGGAAGGAGGAAAGAAGTTAAAATATAAAAGGAGAAGAACCAAGGGCTGATTCCCTGCTGATTCTATAAGGGGTGCAGGACTCCAGGCAGCGTCTCCCAGACCACGCTCCGAGGCACAGCAGGGGCATACCCTTCAGTCCCCATTTACACTAACCACTGCTCTCCAGTCAGAAGAAACTCAGGAAAGGAAAAACAGGTACCTTTGCATTTCTGGGTGCTTGGAAGGGTGGTGAGACTTGGGATCTCTTCTGTTTATTTTCATCTGGAAAGTTCTCAGAGCCATGGACAGCGGCAGTAAAGCCACAGTGCCCTTTCCACGCTTGTTCTGTGCCTCAAACCAGCTAACACAATGCACAATAAAACACCCCCTGACCTGCAGCAGACGTGCTGGGGTTTTACAGGGTGAGTTGTGAGGTGAGGTGAGATGATCACCACCAACACGAGGCAAATTTACCACACAGTTTCGAGGACAGCCACACATTAAGTGTTTCACACAGAGCAGGTCACACAGCAAAAGTCTCACAACACATCAGGGACATGTTACACCACAGGATCTGCTGTGCAGTGTCAACACAGCTCAAACAAGGGCTAGATGCATGTTCCTAAACTAGTACCTCCAGGAGGACCAAACCTTGAATATGAATGCCCATCAGTGCAGCTGCAAACACAATAAATAATTAAATAATAAATAAATTTTTAAAAATTATAAATAAATAAATAAAAAATAGAAGGAAAGGTACCAGCTGAACTGTCTGAACATCAGCTTGCTTAAGGGGATAAAAATAAAAATGAGAGATATTTAAGATTTTATTAACAGAAGGTGAGGCAACCCAGGCACTCAGTGCTGAAAACAAACATATGACAGTATTAGGCAGAGTGAACCTAATCATCAGTAGTAATTTATAAATTTATAAAAGTCAAGCAAGCAGATGCATAATTGCTTTAAGTAAACTCTGACTTAAAGAAGAACCTGCATTCGAATTGAATATGGAGGGGGGGAGGACAACATCCCTTTAAAGATCCTTCGAGACATGTAACCGTAGAAAGGCTGGCGAATACAACATTGATTGGGAGTGAGGTAACCACAAACACCGCTGTCTCAAATGAAAAGGGATTCAAGGTCTGACCCAGAAAACAAGCATCGTAACCGCTGGGATGAAATTTTAATGATAAACACAAGATGCTCTGCATGCAGGCCAGATTGAATTATCTGATGTCAGCCAGTAAATGCAGGGCGCTCTGAGAAAGAGGAGCTGCTAGCAGCCACCTTCGACTCGCAGCTCAGGTTGCACTTAATCAATCCTTGATACTCTGCCATCTTCTGGTTTGAGCTTTGGCAGCAGCGTGGAGCAAACGAGAGTGCATCATGCACTCTCGTTTGCANTGCATGAAATGCACTCTCGTTTGCTCCACGCAACTGCCAAAGCTTCTCCCTTAAAGAAACTAAGGGAGAACTAAGGGAGAGCTTAGTTTCTCTAAGGGAGAGCTAACCCTGCCTTGTTTAGCTTTGCTTCAGGCAAACTGTGCCGATGTTTTATTCTTGTAGCTGCCACAACCTGTACAAAATCCTTTGCAGAAAGATCCTTAATAAATAAATAAATGTTTAGAGCAACTACAACCAAATTTGCCCACTTTGCAGCAGTTGAAGCAGTACAGAGAACAGAAGACCAGGTTTATGACAGCACAGGTTCAAACCATGTAAGACTGGAGTCTGGAAGCAAACACACAACCCCTCCAGCATTTCTGCTGGGGAACTCTCTCCACACCCTTCTTTTGATTTTTCTAACCATTCTCTGATCTCCCAAGATCCCAAGTTGAATGTCCTGAAACCAGGGAGCAGCTGCTGTACGCTGCCACAGTTTCCAGCTCCAGAGACAGAGCGTAACGCCTGGCTGGCCTGGCCGAGCGGAGCCAGAACGCTGCAGCTGCTCCCCAAAGTCAGGAGTCAAAAAACCTGCCACAAACCCAGTGGCCCAATTTTTCTTCAGTGCAGCAACCTGGCTGTAGGAGAAGGAAAGGTAAATGATGCCACAGCCGCTGCTTTGAAATCCCTGGGAAATGCCACACACAAATTAGCCTTAAGGTCACCGCTGGCTTCTCTGCTCTTGCAAAGTCACACACCAGTTCAGCTGTATGGACACAGCCAGTCCCACTGTAATCTATGATTATTCACATGTAAAGCTAAGCACATAAGTGTTTGTGAAACAGGAGCTATAATCATTAAATGTAACAGATAATTGATATTTATACTGAGAAGAAAATTGACTTCTGTTAACCTCAGCTATTAAATTACTTCTCCAGTACTGAAAGTATGCAACAGCTAGCTATTGATCAGCAGATTCATTACACTTTTATGACAAATTTGAAAGCACAAGGCCATTAACTACAATACTACAAGCTGTAAGGGAAAGAGGAGGGTAGTATTTGGATTTTAAAAACCAAAACAAACAAATCACTACCAAATTCCTCAATCTGTCTACCCTATATGCTTCCCAAATGCACATAATGTATTTCCCTGCATGATTTGCTCATGACCTTGGCAGTTCGAGTTCTAACTTGAAGTCTGCCTTGTTTGATATTTTCTGTGAGACATTGGGAGGTGCAACAGTGTGCCACTCTCTGCAGACCCACATCATCGCTGGTGGAACAAGAAATTTGTCTTCTTGTGGTGTATTAGATTCACTGAACAGTTTCCTCCTTGCAGCAATTTAATAGATGCTTTCAGAGATCTCGAGCTACCAAAGCAGAGCCAAGGACCAACAGCAAACAGCAAAGGAAGTTAACGCAACTTTTGTGGTTTAATACTCTAAATATTTCACGTACTAACCATAGTCAAACAGCTGAACCCTGAATTCCCCGTGTTTTATCACACACACACCCACAGCTTCTTAAAAAAAGACACTTCATTACCAAAATTAATTTTCTCAAAGAAGGAAAATTACTGAAAGGTAATTTGAGTGAACCCTGTAACATCGCTTTTCCTAATGCAACGTGTTCCTAAGCATGTGCAGCTTTTCCCACTGTGGTCTCCTACTCTATTTTCATTAATCTTGCAGGAACCTAAATTATTGGATGGCACCACCTCTCTCCACCAGGCCAACCAATGCAAACCCAACAAAAGAGTCAAGAGGTACTGGAGGAACTGGGGAACCAATATGAAAAGGTGGCGTGAGACTGCAAAAACGCAACTTCTATAATACACCAAACAAAACCACAGACTATTTAATATACTTTATTAGTGCTTTAGAAATGAAACTTATTCTGCCTACCTTCTGTATACTGCATTTTTTGTTCTAAACACAATGAAGAAAAAGAAGAGCTGGAGGTTTTGGCAGCAGCATGGAGACAACTGGACTTTCTGGCTCCCAAAAAAGTACAGGAGGTTTCATTAGAGTCAGTGGAACAGATACAGTGGTGCAGATCCCTAGCCAAGGCCAGGAAACATGCTGCCCAAGCTGAAGGGCACAAAAAAGTCAGGTTGATTTCTGCAGAGCTGTATCCCAGCTCAGACCACAGCAGGCTGGGAGCTGCTGCATCTTACCGGTGGCCCAAGGAAGCCTCAGTATCAGTCAGGAGTTGGTCTGTAGCCACAAAAGTACTTCTGGCTCCTTCCTATGGCACTGTTTAGGTTAACAGCTGCAGGGCACTGCCCCTCCAAAGGTCCCAGACCACACAGCTCCTCAGCAGAAGCATTTTCATTGCTATAGCACAAGCGATGCAGCAGCAAAAACATCGTGCAAGAAGTGGAGAAAGTGACACAATAGTCAATGAACAGGATTGGGGTGGGGAGCGGAGGTGGGGGGGAAGAGAGGAAGGAAGACCTGAAAGAGCAGAAGTAAAACGAGTGGAAGAGCTTCTAGTTAAAAAATAATACCAAAGAACCCCCAACAAACCAAACCAAAGAGTAAAATTCCCCTTTCATTGCTGCTGTCTACCAGTTTACATTTCTGCCCTCAGTCATCCGAGAGCACTCGGAAGCATTTCAATGTACACAGAGCTATCTACATGCAACGTGTTTTGAAGCACCTTGCCTGTAAGGAGTGTGAATATTACAGTGTCAGTAGTTTTCTCTTATACCACAACACTTATGGACACCCCTAATGTGAAGTGCTGCCATAAAATATGGAACTCTGGTACGTGAGGGGATGACATCCTCTGACTGTGATCATTGTTATTTACTAGTGTGACTTGTTCTGGGGGGCTACTAGTTCCTGGACCTGTAAAATCCAGGCAGAATACAGCAGAGCCTTACACCTACTGAGACAGTCATGGTAACTCTTCAAGAATTGGGGACCTTTGAAGAATTGTATTGAAGAGTGTAAACTAAATTAATAAATCAAGGTCCTGGAAAAGCTTTATATTCTGAAAAGTTTTTTTTTTAAGAGCATTTTTTAGTAGAAGCATGTAAGATTTAACACATTCCAGATGCTTCCAAGGCAAAACAGTAGATACACTTCGCTGGAAAGTGCTGTTGTCTTCACAGGCCTGTAGGCACAGGAGGTAGCTTTTTGAACAGCATAATGAGAATTCACACTGCTAAAATTACTTGTAGAGCAGATCCTTATCAGACACTTCAAGAACAACCTATTGTAGCCACAAAGGAACCGCAGTCAGGATATTCATTTCTGTGGCCTCAAAAGGGAGCTGCTTCCGGAGTTCTTAAAAAGCAGCACCTGAGATCTCAAACAGCGAGGATTAAACAAGCATTACACAACCTCATACTCACCCAGCAATGACAACTCCATCACAGGAATGTACATCACAAAGAACCTTTCCCAGCTCGTATCGCAGCTGGCTCACGGCACCGATGCGGTTCTGTGCACAGAAACGAGACACGGCATCAGTCCCGCGATACATCTGAAGTGTGGGGACACAGGGAGATGGGCAACCTCTTCTCAGTGGCCTGTGGGGACAGGACAAGGGGCAATGGTCACAAGTTGGGCCACAGAAGGTTCCACACTGATGCGAGGAGGAACTTCACGGTGAGGGTGACAGAGCACTGGGACAGGCTGTCCAGGGAGGTTGTGAAGTCTCCTTCTCTGGAAATGTTCAAGACCCATCTGGACACTGACCTGTGTGACCTGCTCTGAGGAACCTGCTCTGGCAGAGGGTTGGACTCGATGATCTCTAGAGGTCCCTTCCAGCCCCTACAATTCTGTGATTCAATGACCATGTTGATGTGCTGCTTTGGGGAAACACTGAGCTGTGCTATTGCTGCTGCTGAGTTGCAGCACAGCTGAGAGAGGAGACATCTATCTCTTGCTCACTGCCTGGAGTGTTTACAGACCCGAACGAAGGACAAAGAAGCTACACTGATCCATAACAAGCTCACCATGAGTCTGCAGGGACTCATGGCAGCTCAGGCAGCCAACTGTCATGGGCTGCATCAAGGACAGCATGGCCAGCAGATCCAGGAGGGGATTCTGCCCCTCTCCTCTGCTCTCATGAGACCCCACCTGCGTTACTGTGCCCAGCTTGGGGGTCCCCAGGACAGGAAAGACATGGAGCTGGTTGAGTGAGTCCAGAGGAGGCCGTGGAGATGATTGGGGGCTGGAGCACCTCTGCTAAGAAGACAGGCTGGGAGAGTTGGGCTTGTTCAGCCTGGAGAATGCTCCAGGAAGACCCAATTACAGCTTACCAATATTTAAAGGGGTCCTACAGGGCAGTGGGAGAGGGGCTGTTCCCCAGAGAGTGCAGGGACAGGACAAGGGACAATGGCTTCAAGCTGAGAGAGGGCAGGGTTAGGTTAGATGTTAGGAAGAAATTCTTTACCATGAGGGTGGTGAGGCCCTGGAACAGGTTGCCCAGAGAAGTTGTGGAAGTCCCATCCCTGGTAGAGTTCAAGGCCAGGTTGGATGGAGCTTTGGGCAACTTGGTCTAGTGAAGGTGTGTCTGCCCATGCAGGAGGTTGGAACTAAATGGTCTTTTAGGTCCCTTCCAACCCAAAGTATTCTATGATTCTGTGATTCATTATCACTCATAAAATTTAGGTAGAGAAACAACTAACACAAGTTATTTATTATCAGCTCTCTGTTAACCATGATATGTAGGAGCAGAGAAAGGAGCCTTCCTCTTAAGGGCTCATTCTTGTTACCAAGGGATGGTTGAAGTATAAACATCTCTCAACAAAGTCAATGGAGCAGCATAGCAAAATGTACAGTCATTGGGGAAAAAAAGGTATTACAGCTAGGGCTAAGTCTCATAAATCCTTCAGCAGCTTTCCCCTTTTAACTGGCAAAAAGAAGCTGCGACACAGAAGACTGACTTCTCACTACCACTTGCTTGAGCTGGGTTTCTATTTTTCAACAGCATCTGGATCCCATTAAAGAAATTCCCCTTTACCTTCCAGTTGGTTTTCAAAGTGCGCTCTCTGGCACGGCAGTTCTTGAGGGCCAGCTTCCAACAGGAATAATCAGAGATGCTTGTATCTAATAGGTATCCTTCCTGTTGGCACAACCGGTACCACAACACTTCATCTTCTGCAAGTACTTTCCAAGTCTTGCTGACCTAGGAATAGAAATAAAAATGAAAAAGTTACAAGTACATATTAGTATATAATATTATATATTGGATTTCATATAAAATTACTTAAATAGCATCTGAAATATACACAAATAAAATCAATACAGGCCTGGACTGAGACTACATTCTTATCTAAACAAACACATTTGTTCACTCTTTATACTACTGAGAGCATAAAAGGCTGCAAACCTTCAACAATCGGTTTGTTTTGGTGGATTCTTTTGAAAATAACTGAGCTTCTATTCCAGTAAAACTCTGTCCAACATGGACCTCAATGTTTAGCAGCCACGCTGCCAACCTGAAACATCAGTGTACTATAAAATTTTGAAGGGAAGAGAAGCAAGAAAGCAATTAAGACTGTATTGTATGTTTAGAGCAAAAATATGAATTTATTTTCATATTTGTAGCTAAGAAAGCCTCTCAGATCACGCCACCATATCTCTAAAGTCCTACTGACAATGCCTGATTAGGTGTATGACATTAGCGATTTATAACCTATTGTATTACAGTATGCATAAATAGAAATGAATTATTAAGTTTTTCAAGTAGCCTCAAGTTGCTGTCCATTTTAGAGAGAACAGCTTCATCATAATCAATTGTGGGGTTAGAATTAAAGATTCAAGAGGTAAGAGCCAATTTAAGTAGCATTTGTTCTCAGTAATTCTTAATTTAAAAAAAAACACCAGAGGTAACCAATGAAAGCTGCTACTGGTGAAAGCAGCAATCAATTGTACACTGTTTCCAAATGATTAAAAATCCTTTGCAGACTGACATCATTTTTAACAACTTCCAATTAAGCATCTAATGTCCGTTTCAGCCCTGAGGTTACACCAGCAATCCAGGTCTCCCATCGATACAAACTCTCTCGGGATCATCTCTGCGCTCCCTTCCCGTTGGTTCCTGTGCCGTGTTGTATCTGTGTGTAAACGTGGGAGGCAAACAATGAACTACTACTTGCTCTCTGTTTTGGTAGATTCATCTCATTTGTATTTTAGCATTATCATGCACACCCTGCTTCAGACCTGGTAAAACTATGGCTTCAGAAAATCACAGATCACAGGGAGTACCCAAGGTTTAACAGGTCCTTGTGGCTGGTACGGATCTGCAAGAAGCCCTTGCAGAACACAAGCCCCCAGAGCAACCGACAAAGTGTGCAGTGAGGCTTACAGTGAGGTTTGGAAAACAACACACACCCCCCTTCAATAAACCAAGCGGTGTGAGAGGTTGATCAGTACAATTTCACATGTGATGACTTGGAAGAGCATGCTGTAGGCAATGCAGCATCAGGCCAGGACTCGTCAGAGAGCCACGTGAGAACACCCACGACACCGCAGGGAGACGGTGCGGAAAGCAGGTCAGTCCCATCAGCATGACTCCACTGTGCCTCACCGGTCTCCCTGTGTCACAAAAACATCTTACACACACGGTCCCAAACCTCCTTCTGTACTAGACACTCCCCAGACCGTGGGGTGGGTTTTTTCTGCAGCACAGATCTCCCACTGAAAGCTTTCTTTAGCTTCAAGCAATCTTGTTAACTTTGTCTTGCTTGAAACCAGCATCCCACTAGAAATCAAGAACCTCATCGTGTGACATCTCATGACCTGTTTCTTCCAAGGGAAAAAAGTTTAATATGAGAATAAAAAGAAAGGGGGGTGGACTGAGTGGCCTGCATATGTTTTAAAGATTTGATACCCACATATAAGAGCAGCTCCCAAACAGGAATGCAAGTTCAGCAGAGCTCATATTCCAGTTATTCACCGAAAGACCTCAGTTCAAACTAGCAGATGTACAATCCCCTGCCATCAGCAGACGAAGAAGTAACCTGGACAGGGCAATCACAACTGCCTCACAGATGACAGAAACAGCACCAAGCCTTCTCTAGCATTATACATCATGCTATAATAAAAAAACACAAAACAGTTCTTAATGCTCCTGTCCCTATGGGGACACACTCAGGAAGTTCAAAAGAAAAAAAAAAAAAAACACAAGAAAAAAGGCAATCCAAATTTCAAACCATTACAGTTTAGTGGGGAATTTGCTCTCAATTTGATTTTAAAGTAATATAAATCCATATATTATGGCTCAAAGGAAAAAAACCAACCCACCTAGTGTTTTGCTGACACACAACAAAAAAGCAGCTGTTCTGCAGGAGTTGGAAAGCCCGGCCAAGGCTGGTCAGCAGCGACAGCACCTCTGCCCCCCCTCCTGGAACAGCAGCACCGTTCTGCTGACACTGAGGGGACGGGATAATGCACAAGCACAAGTAAATGAAGGCAAACTGCGCCAACTTTGCCTTGCTTTAAAAAAAAAATGAAGTGCACCCCCGCTTTGGGGTTTGCCAAAATAGACAATGCTGTGCAGACCTTTCCAGTTTCAGGGTCTTAAAAGCATTTTATAAAGACAGTAAAAAAAATCAACCCAAAAAACAAGGGGGGAGGGCTACGCTACATAAAATTCAGGCTGCCTTTTCAACTTTCAGGAACAAACATTCAAGGGGAATAAAGATCCTATCCTATTATGATTTTTTTTAATCAAATTACATTGAATCCCGCTGCTTTACAAACACAAATTTCCAAAGGGTCCCTAACGCAGCCTTTTCTTAATGCACCAAAACTGGCATGACAATCCCTTGTAAAAGCCCCACTGAGCGAGCCTCAGCTGCAAGAAATCTCTAATAAAAGAGTCTCAAGCATTTCACTTTACAACACCACTGTGAGCTGCCGCATTAAAACCAGCCATTGGCTCGCAGTCAGCTTTATTAGATCTGCTTGACTTGGAGTTTCAGGTGAGGCCCCACAAGCCAGAGCGTTATGGCTTTATTTATCCGCACCCATACGTTCTGCTTGTTGGAGAGTGGCCGAGACGCGCAAAGCTCTTATTAAACTATGAACATAATTATTTCCAAATCTACGCTATGCACAAACTCCAACAATGATCCACGACAGCATCTTGTTTATAGATTAAGTGCCCCCAATTTAATTTTGTCTTTAGTGTTCCTATTATCTTTTTACTACAGTTCTCAGCAAAGAAACTTTGGGTTCCCCTGAGCTTGACAGAGGAACAGTTTCAGCAAGTAATAACGTTCTGAAGGACTTCCAAGGCTGTTGCTGACATAGGTTTTGCCTTTGGGGATGTCCCCCTCCCCCTAGAAAAACCCCCTAGAACCCCCCACCTCTTCCATCAAATCCTAAATTTCTTCTAATCCTGTCTAAAGCAACTGGCTCAAATCCTAATGAAGGTTTATTCATCCCTCTCCATCTGATAATTCTCTTTGTTTCGCCAGGTTTATTTTCTTCCCTAGTCACACAAAGACATATTCAAGGTTCATTTGCTGCAGCCAGGGGCCTCAATTAGAAATATCTCGACTTTCAATTCAGTACAATACATAGTGCCAAACAGTATTTAATCCAGAACCATTCAGGTGCACATTTACCAGGTGGAAGCTGCTCATCTTTTCAATTCAAAGCCATAATGTTATTTTAAGTCTCATCCCAAGTCCATGATTACAAACCGGTTTGGGTTGGAAGGGAACTCAGAGCCCCCAGTGCCATTCCAGCCATGGGCAGGGACACCCTCCACTAGCTCAGGGTGCCCAAAACCCATCCAACCTGGCCTTGAACCCTGCCAGGAATCCAGGGGCAGCCACAGCTTTCTCCCAGCACCTGCTCCAGTGCCCCTCACCCTTAGAGGGAAGAATTTCTTCCTAATACCCAATCAGAACTTACTCTCCTTCACTTTAAAGCCATTTGTCCTCTCTCTCCTATGCCCTTGTAAAAGTCCTTAACCATCCAACTCTCTGCTCTTTATCTAACCTACCAGGATGGCTGATTACTCTTCCCCATATACAACCCTGATGCA
The DNA here is from genome assembly GCA_013399135.1 of Heliornis fulica. Lineage (NCBI taxonomy): Eukaryota > Metazoa > Chordata > Aves > Gruiformes > Heliornithidae > Heliornis > Heliornis fulica. Next base: position 848,321 of record VXBZ01007846.1, on the reverse strand, counting down.
AAAGCACATCCCAAAAAATACAGGAGATTTTCTTTTTTAAAATTTATAACCACTAATAGCCTAACAGTTTGACAATTTCAGAAGCTCTAGAGAAAAGTGTCTGGAATATTTGGTCTAGGCGAGATGATTAATTCTTAAATTCCTAGAAACAGACTCCTTTGCCCTAGATACATGTGCAATTACTGTGTTGGTAAACACTCCCGACCCAGCTCTGGGATGGAAATGCTAACAGTTCAAGGCGCTTTCCCACTGATCCCTTCCGAAATAGAACTGCCTTAGGTTTGCTGCAATTCAGCACATACCAAGAGCAGTATTTCACACCACAACAGGGACTTTATACAGCCCCTGGTATTTACTAGAAAACAGTAACAACTGTGAATGTACAGAGAAGTTCATACTTAGGCACATCACCCGATCTCAAAGCTTAAAGGCCAGGTCCTGATGTCCTGAGCAGATTTAAGGTCAGATACCTGCAGAATTAGCTTCAAAAAACACAAGAAACTCTGATGCTTTTCAATTTGTCATATTTGTGGTGCCCCTGATAATTATTTTTCTCTATGTAAGGACCAGGAAGGAGAGGCTGTTCTCAAGCCCACTAATCACAGAAGTCACAAGTCACTGATTACACAGCGACCACTGGTCAGAACAAGAATCAAAAGATGCTCTCAGGCTGGCACAAAGCAGAGGGAACATTCTGCCATTACTCTGGATGGTTCTGCTGACCACATTAAGTCCTGGATATGATTCTCCTTGATTTATAAACATGGGATAGCAACAGGGACCTGTCTGCTGGATGCTACAGACTATCACACAGCTACTGCAAGCTCACCAGAGCTCAGGAACCAATGATGCCGTTAATTCACATGCTGCACATGGCTTTTGTATTTCGTATCACACGGATAGCTTGTGTTTTATGGTACCAATTCCAAAAATCAAAGAAAAACTGCAGGGAAGAGGGGGAGGGGGAAGCATCAGGGTGAAATTAAAGTTCTCCAGAGCAGTCTGTGGTGTGATTAAATCTGAAAGAGGCTCTGCAGTCAGGCTACTTTACTGTTAGTCGGTTACCAATTTGGCATAAAGAACTAAGCAAACAGGTTTTCTCCAAAGGCACTCACATAGTTCATGATGCCAATTCCACTAACTGGCCCAATTTCACTAAAATCCCAAGGTGCCTTAATAAAAAAAATCCTTTCTACAGTAACACCGTAAAGCAGCAGGGCTTTCCATTGAACAGGGGAGGGTCTCCCCCGCCCCCTTCAAAAACAAAATCACCAGGAGAAATATGAAAATGGTATTTATTTTTATTGCTTAGCTTTTTATTTGAACACTTAAAACGAAGGCAGTTTCACACTAAAAGCACTGGATATTCATCTCATTCAGAAAGCCCTGTAAGGGTGTTTGCTCAGCTACCTGTCAGCCGCCACACAAGAGCGACCGACTCCATCCAGAAGGTAAACGAGAAACATGGGGACTTCTCTCAGAGAACACTAGGGGAAGAGCTTCAAGTGACAACCCAAAGCAAGGGAGAGAGAAACCAAGGCTAGCCCAAGCAGAGAAAAGGAGTAGCTCATCTTTTTATTTATGCCAGGAGGTAAACTGATCATGCTTGAGGAAAGAGAAAAGAAAAAAAGGAAAAAAATTAAGAATAATCTTCATGTAATTAATTCAAAAAAATGCATCCCTGCTCCGTTTTGTGGAACGTGTCCTTTACTGACTGCACATGTCTACCTCAAATGACACAGCACAGCACATCTGAAAGCTCTGCAGTCTACTGGACAGCACTGAAAAATAATTCAAGAAGCCCTGCAAGAGGATTTATTGTTTTTCTAACAGCCCCTGCTCCTAAAAAGGCATGAGGAAGTCAAAGATTTAAGCAGTAACCCCTTGCAGCTACTTAACACTGCAACTTGCTCATACTGAACATTAAAGCCCAATTTCATCTCAATGCATGTGCTCTTTGGGTAATACCTGTGATTAGTTCACCCTCCAGAACAAAGCTATACCCTGTCTGTTACCTCTCAGATTTTACACGTTAATGTTTCTTTCTCCTACAAACCAGGGCAGTCCCCTGCCCACGGCAGGGGGTTGGAACTAGATGATCTCTTCAAGGTCCCTTCCAACCCAAAGCATTCTGTGATGACTCTATGGTTTGAGTCTAACACAGAGAGGGGTCTGGGTGGCATTTCTGTGAGGTTGCAACACATGCTTTGTACATTACAGTTCAAGAAACACCAGCCTCAACCACTAAATAGTGGCCATGGGAAAAGCTGGCAAGGAATATCCACAATACTCTGCCTTCCAGGGTAACCGGCACTGACCAATTAAGTTTGCTTTGGAGACTCATTTGGAGAGGAGGTTCATCACTCTATGTGTGAGGAAAGGAGATAAAGAGGCTCAACAGCAGGAGCTGACCAACCTTCGGTACAGTCAGTCAGGTGTGCACAAGTGTGTAGGTTCACAAAGCTCCCTGAAGAGACAGACACGTTATGACTACACATGAACTACAGACCATGTCCAAGACAGACTGGTGGGAGCACTATCTTACAAGTACAGACTGGTGGGAGCACTATCTTACAAGTATCACCGAATTAAAATATAAACCCCTAGTGCAGCTGGGGAGGGGAAGCAATCGGTGCCATTTAAGACTTTAGTCTCACATGAAACTACTAGGACAAAAAAATTACACCTCCAATTTCTCTGTCTCAAGTCACATACTGAAAAGCTTTGTTGCTATGCCCTTGGCCCTGCAAAGGGCCAACTTCCAAATACTGCAGAGAGACACTCGCTTGTTTCTAAATATATTCACTTAAATCAAGTGCAAGTATTTGTTTTAAACTTAAATGCTTGACTTTTGTACAAGCTACAAATGTTTTACTGAGCTCTCCTCAACTGTAAGCTGTAAATCCAGCTCATTTACTATTATTTTTCAATGTTCAGCTTTGGAACTATTTCCAGTTAGGAAAAGCACAGTGTGCTAATCTAGCAGGGCTACCACACATCCTCCCTGCATCGAGGTGTCCAACTGTTTCTCGAGTATTCTGCCAATGTTATGTGGTGTCAGAGAAGCAAACTGTCTGCAGCACTTACCTGAGCACACCTTCCCAGTTCAGTCTTGCCCAGGTACTGAAATATCTTCACTGCCAGTTCATAAGGCAGCTGGATATCAAAGAAAGGAACCTCATTTATTTCATTCTGAAAAGGAAAAAAGAGAAAATAATTCATTAGGCTTCTTGAACACACGGATAGCAGAGGTTCCTATAGTACAAAGAACGGAGGTTGTAGCCTCTGTGCCAGCGCTGTTCCATAAAAAAGGACAGAATTAATTCTGTCTCTCCATCCTGTAATGGCACAGCATCAGACAGACCACGCTGGCTTGAAGGTACAAGAGCTGCTTTTTGTTCTCTCTGAGTCATATCAGGTGAGGAATACTAGAAGACTAAGTGGAGCTAAAAAGCAAATCAAGGAGAACCGTACGGCTTATTTATGGTCAGGTGGCACAGAAAGGCAAGACACAAATTCTAGTAGAAAAGTTTCTCTGAGGTTTCAGCATCAAAACCACCAGACCAGCAAGCCCTTTGAAGATATATGCCAATTATTCACTTCACTCTCAAGATTTCAAATGCAGATGATGGAACATGAATGACCATTTTGATGTAAAACTGAAGACATAACCGTTTGTTTCCGTCTTTCGTTACTAACATAAAAATGTCTGTTTAATAAGAAACTCAGTGGAGTGGCTGCTCTAACTGATTAAGTATCTAAAAAAAATTTTAATGAATTAAAACCAAAGAATCCATCACTTACCTAACAGCTAAAGGCTGCATATGCATTTTCCCTAGTGGGTTTTAGTTTGTTTTAATTCCTTATTAAATCATCTTCCTGCAGTTATCACATCAAGATTTGTCCTCTCATTTCTGTCTGGATATTGCAAGATTTTACCCTCTACGTAACACAGAGCAAACCCAGCCCATTCTGAAGTTGTGTTCTCGAGGGTTTTCTCCTGGTTTCCACACACCTGCAGGCACTCCTGGACACCCCACTGCTCTCCATCGATCCCTGTGCACAAGAAAGGTCATCTGCTGAGCTAAAACCTACCTCTCATTTGCAGTTGGGAGGTCAGACAGACCCCAAATCAGGATCTGCCCTGGTCTCCCAGCACTACTTTAGCCCATGATACCTTTGTTTCTTTGTTGTCTCTCCTACACTACCCCTTGCTCATTTAAACCTGGACCCTTTGCAGGGCCACAATGGGGCAAGAACAGGTCACCTGAGTATATGTGAAGTACAGTTACACAGAAAAACTGTTGCAGAATGTGAATGAAAGGTTTTAATGCAAAAGGTATCCTACACTAGGAAAGCGTGTAGCACAAATACAATGTTCCCCTTGGATCTCTGTAGCAAAACAGCACCAGTTTTATACACACTGGAAACTCACACTTGTGAACTAGACCCGTGGGCATCCTTCCTGCTCCCCTCCCTCCTCCTCCTCCTCCTCAGTTTTCCTGCACAAACAGCTCCTTTTCCATGCCCTCCGCATGAGGGCCACTGGCTCCACTCCCAGCTGCAGATTCAAAAGATCATTCACTTTGATGCGATTTAAATCACATCTCTTTCCAAAGGGGTCACCAAAGAAAGATATAAAAGGAACTCTGAGCACACATCTCTGTGGCCACGTGCAGGCAGACCCCACGGTGCCCAGATGTGGGCCAGCTCAGATCCAGGAACCACATAACCATTTTTGAGCAACATGCTGCTCAAATAAATAAGTCGAGCCGTTCGGCAAGGCTTATTAGCTCCAGGCTTATGAGCTCAGGCACAGCACTACTATGAATCCATCGCTTCCAAATTGTAGTTGACTCATGTCCAGCCAGCAGAACCTGATCTGTCTGCATGTATCCAAGGAAATCATCAGAAGGACAGGCTGGTACAGACACAAGTCAAGATTGACAGCGCTGTCATGGAAAGGGAAGGGGGAAGAAATACAAGATCCCCCCCAAAAAACCAGCTACACAGATTTATTTTTTTTTAACTTCACCTGAGTATTTATAGTCAATCTCTAACACCAGCTTGTCACAGAGCCCAACCAACAGCTCACACTAAATCCATTCTAACACAACCTTAACCTTAGATAGATCAAGGTCTTCCCTCCCTACACCCCCAAAACTCCCACAGCTTATCTTCAGCACAGCGCTCACCGCTGCGAATGAAGGGGTACTGTCAAGTCAGCACCAGCCTGTCTAAAAGTCTACTGGAACAAATCCAAAACTCAAACACTGCCATCCCCTCTGAGACAGATTCGGGCTCCTGTGGGCTAATGGAGCACTAATTCTGTAAATGGATTAATTTGTGCCTTGCAGACAGAAATTTAATCTCTTCCTTTTAATTTTTTTTAAGCAAAGAGTAATTAGTCACAGTTAGGTTAGCGAGAAGCAAGAAAATAGGGTCCCCCCTAGTTTTTCTAGACTGTAAATAAAACCTCTATTGCATTTAGAGGTCTTACCAAAATAACTTTTATCTGGTTCAGAACTGTATTTAAAACTATTTCCAAATTAGCTCCTTTATTTAATGTATTAACACTTGTTTTCTTACTACACTGGTGCATTACAAGGCAGGGCATCCTCCCTTACTGCACCTGCATCAAACTGCCCGAATCAGCATCAAAAATCTTTATAAAGCGGAAAACCAGGAGACCACAGAGGAAGAAAAGCAGCTTTTGGAGGGTTAACACCTCCTAACAGCCCATTCAGGGGCTGAGAGGGGGGAACACGCTCCCAGGGACCGCAACTCCACAACCGCCCTCCTCCTCCCCAGTCCCCGGGACAAGGCGCAGCCGGGATCCGCTCTCCGCTCCGTCTGGAGCGGC
>VXBZ01007846.1:825239-839349 GCA_013399135.1 Heliornis fulica | reverse complement strand
TCTCCTCTCCTCTCCTCTCCTCTCCTCTCCTCTCCATCCTCTCTCCTCTTTCCTCTCCCCCTTTCCCAGGACTCCCCAAAGGGCTCCTTCCTCCTTCCTCAAACTTTGGCGCTGTCCAGCCCTGTGCCTCCCCTCCACCCGGGTCATCCGTGCTCTCACGGGGCACTTTGAGCTCCATGCCCGCACTAAGCCTGCGATCCCAGTGCGCCAGTGCAGGGCAGCTTGGGGGGGATCAGAGCAGGTCCCATGTCACTCCAGCTGCCGGTCCTGGGAGATGCAGGATGCTCACAGCCTCCTGGCCTGGCCGTGCACCCGTGCCAAGCCTCCAGTCCACTTGTGAGTGGAGGAACTCCCCTGTGTTCAGCCATCCCCTGGTGGGCTTTAGCCCCATGCATGCTGTGGGGCACCCATTGCTAAGGTCCCTGGGTGGTGTCACCACAGGACATCCTGGGGTAGCCCAGGACTTTGCCTGGCTGTGCCTGGTTCTGTGTTTTGGATGATGCCTTACCCAGTGTTGGGGGCTTTCCCCCAGGGAGTCCCAAGGCACCAGACAGGGTAAAGTGTCCAAACCGTGTTCCTAGAGCTCCCACTGTGCTCCAGAGCCATCAAGCAAACCAGCAGCAGGGAAATGGGACATACCTGGTCCTGTAACCCTCGTTGTCATCCCAGTGACACCTCTGGGGCTGGCGGGGACAGGACTGCACCCTGAGCCCAGGAAGCACTCAGAGATACCGAGCACACAATGGGGTCAGCTCAGGGATTTTGGGTGCTCTGAAGCACTTTGGGACATGGATTTCTCCCCACAGACATCAGGAGCAAGGGCTCCTATTTTGGGTGCTGTCAGTTACATCTGTGAACGCCCCCAATCTCTCTGTGTTTAGAACAGACCATAAGAGCATGTCTAGCTTTCAGCATGCACTCGTACCCCACCAGCTCGGGCAAGGGTTAGACAGGAGTGTAAAATCTGTTGAAAAATGCCACCGGTACTCACTTCAGCTTGACTGGACTGGTTGTGGTTTGCAACTCTCAGGAACCGGGTCTTACACTGCTATACACCTTGGATGCTTTTTAGGTGCAGGAAATTAAATCAGATCCCTACGTATAGTGTGTGGAAGGGTCTGGTTATCAGGAGAGGTGCGTGTGTGTGCACCGGGGAGTGGGGACTGGAGGGGGCGTTGTTGATGTCTGTCTGTCCGAGCCACAACTGCTTTGTCTGTCAGGACGTTCAGCTGGTTACCTCTGAAAGCTTTCTTTGAAAACAGAACCAGAACAAAACTGGTTGGATTGTTCTGATGAGTTGTTGTAACATCGTCAGCGTGGAGGTATGATGTTCCAGGATGGTGCCTGGAGAGCAAAGCCCTCGGAGAGGTGGTGTCAGTGGTGTGGGACTGTGGTCAGGAGCAAAGCTCAGAGCCCTTCGGTTTGTGGCATGTTTGGTTCTAGTGTATGGAAGCAAATCCACCTGTCTGACTTGCTTGCCTTTCTGAGCTCAAAAAAAGTTGAAATCCAAGGGAGACAGCAGTGATCTCCCTTATCTAGTGCCTCCAGTGTCCTTTTCTTTCTGAGGAGTCAGGGATTTTTCTTTCATCCCATGTGGAGAAGGTGGCAGGTGAGCAGGGCTGGCAGAGAGAGCCCGTTCCCTCAGCCCAGACATGCTGTCAATCCCGCAAGGCCAGAGCTGTTTGGAGGTGTTGAGAAGGTTTACATAGCTTTGCCAAAGCAGATATTCCTTTATTTTTTACTTTCCCCAGTCTCTTCTGCTGTTGACTCTGTAGAGCCCTCACCTCCATTGGGCTTTTTGCACTTGAGGCCCAACAATAACCAGTTGCCTATAAATTGCTTTGATAAAGACACTACAGAAAAGCAACACATTATCCTCAAGACAACCGAGGCGAGTTCCTTCAGCATGCACAGTCCTCCCTCACAGCTTCAAAGGCTGCTGCAGACAGGACGTGCTGAGCTGCCTCCAAATGCTCCAGGGCTTTGTGAACACAAATACAAATGTAAGTCTCTGAAAGAAGATCCTTGTGCGTGATGTGGAGCAGTTTCAGGGATAAAGAGGCCAGATGTGGGAGTGTAACAAGGTAGTAACAGTCTCCTGGTTGCCCCTATGCACAGCAGACTGACCTGCCTGACTCCTCACAAGCTTCCAAGGTACAAGTGCTGGAGGTGAAAATACAACGTTCCCTCACATCCCCCTCAACCCCCCCCAAATAAATATATAACCTATGCCTCAGATTCTGGGCTGTTTTTGCCATTAAGAATCTTTTCTTCTCTTCCTGAAGAGAAATTTTATCACACCAGTGGAGGTACCTGATTATCTGTGGTGTCTCAGAGCCCAAGTGATAGTGCAGTGACCTGGGTTAGACAGCAGTGTTTTATTACCTCAGCAGAGTATTTCTGAACAAAATTTGTGCTTTTTTGCCGTCCTCAGAGACACTCCATGGTGACAATAACACTGTTCTGCAACAAGATGGGAAGTCCAGGCTCTGAGCACTTGTGAGCCTGGGATTTTTTGGGACAGCTCATAAGAGGGCAGCAACTTGTGCACTTAACAAACACACTGGGAAATCAGCATTTGTCTTGTGATCTGGTGATGCAGCAGGAGCAGAGAAGTTAGAGGAAAAAGCCACTCTCAGCTTGGCTTACTACTACTGCAGTTCCCCTCCTGTTTTTTCGAGTAGTAAAAGCGTTTTGCACTGGCTGCTGTGAGTGTACATACTGTTTCTGAGGAGGAAGGTTGGTAGTTGCTCCCTTAGGTCCTTGTGGCTTTACACAACAGTGCAGCTCAGGGAATAATCCTGTGCACCGGGGAACTTCTGCTCTGGCAGCCCCTAGGTGATGCCAGTGAACGCAGGATCAGGGCTGCTGCATGTGACCAGTCTGTGGCCCATCCTTGGGGTTTGGGGGTGAATGCTTTGCAAATGGCAGCTTTATAATCTAGAATCTGACATCACCTTGAGATAGCCAGCCAGGGCATGAAGTGTAGTTGTCATGTGCCAGTTTGGCATACAATGTCACTCGTATTTCGCTCTGTTAGTTCAGAAGTGGCAGTGTATTAAAATCAAACCCTACTTGTCCCTGCCAGCTTCACCAGCCTGGTTCTGTGCCCACTGTGTTGCCAGTAATTCCCCCCACTGTTTGCTGCGAGGTTCATGCAGAGCCACTCTGTCCAAAGTCTCAGTGCAGTTAATTATCTGTATTAAAATTGGGTTGATAAGATTTCTGGAGATGTCACACCGAGCTGTGCAGGAGTGCACAGAGAGTGAAGGACCAGAGGCAGTGCAGCCAGCGCGGGGCTAAGCCGCCTAGCTCAGCGGTGAGCATGCAGCGGGATGCACCCTGGCTGCATCCCTGACACAAAGAGGCGAGCGCTGTTGTTTATCCTCCTGGATAACTAAGGAAGAAGGAGCCTGCTCTTCCTCGTGCCGAGCATCCTACTCAAAAACCGCCCAAGGTCCCCGCCAGCCTGGCCCCAGCTTCACAGTTAGATTGCACACGGAAAACCTTCAGCGTTAACTTTCCCGACCAACAGGCAGCAGAGTTTACAGACAGCGGTCCAACGCACCGCCTCTATCCGCGGGTGGTCTGCGGCCAAGCGGGGCCGCTTCTCTGTGGGAAGGTGGGAGCCCCAACGTATTGCTGTACTCTGCCCGGGGTTCCGTGAGCCTCCTTTGCTAAGATCTCCGGGACAACACCATTCTTCCAAGTCCTTCTGCAGTAGTTGTACTCTCCTCTTACCTCTCAGAGCTCCTCCTAATTGTTTTTTGGCCTTCCAAGTTACCCTTCCGCCTCCCGCAGAGATGCTAATGAAGTGTGAGTGTACGGGGATGCGGGCTGCTTGGGAATCTGACAGGGCTCTTGCCCAGCCCTTGTTTTCTCATTAACCCGCCGCTGTGTGAGGAAGGAAGTGAGAGCGCCTGGTTTTGTCCCTGCCTCGAGCAACCCAAGCCCTGGAATTACTTTTTAGTTTTTTTCTTTAAATATATCAATAACTGTTACTTTGTTTATTAGGAGTGGAAGGTGTGCCAACTGAATTGCCTGTGTAATCCATTTAAATCAAGAAGTTAGACGCTGACGGGTTAGCCCGGGGCAGGACTCCTTGTGCCAACTGCTTCAGGGGACGTGAGCTCAGATTGCCCCGTGGCTTTATGCAGGTGGTACCCAAGCGTGGCTTTGCACCCCTCTCTGAATAAAGATTAGTCAAAGAAATACCGAGATGAGACCGGAGACCCCCTGCCTGAGTCGTTTCATGCCCGTCCTACCCAGCATCCCAGGGAGGAGGGTGTTTTTTTGGGTAAATGGCAAGCTGGGTGATAAAACTGTAGGATTTAAAGCCAGTGTCAGGGTGTTCAAAGAAATCGAGGTGCTCCTATCTGTTAAAATCAGTGGGAGTTGCTGAGGTTTTGCAACCATCAGCCAAGGTGATGTGTGTCTCATGACCTTATGGCTTTGTAGGTGCAATCAAAAAGACCCACTTTCTGAGCTGCACCCCCTCTCCTCCGGCTCCCTGAAGGACCAGGAGGAGAGGGGTGCATCACCAAGGGCAGGGTTGGCTCCCGTGGAAAATTTCCAAGCAAGCAAGATTTTTTTTTTTCCTTTGTCACTTGGACCCATGCTTTTTGTAGATGCTGCATTTTTCATCTAGGAACTCAGCTAGGAATTCCTTTTTTTTCTGTAAAGAAATGAAAAATTTTGATGGTAGCGGAAAATCCCCCCCCTCCCCTCCCTCCCCAAATGTTTTGACTTGTAAGAATGACATGTCAAATAAACAGTGTTTCAGGAGGGTTTGCTGGCTCTGTTTCCAACTTACTATCTACCCCAGTATTACAAATTGGTTGTAGTTTGGCTTTCCTCAGCCTCTTCCAGACCCAAAGTACCAAATTTTGATCTGTGTGCTGAGTGCCTATTGTGGGAAATTTGGAGTAACTCCACTGAAGTCAATCGGGTTGCCCTGGATTTACAGTGTTGTAAATGAGATCAGAATTTGGCTCAAAGTATATTCCATTAATGAGTCAGATACTGGCAGTGCGGCCAATATGCACCCAGAAATGGCTTTAACACAGCCTAGGATATTCAAAATTGTTTTATTGAAGGGTGGGCTGTAGGCCAGGATTCTGGGGTTCTCTTTTATTCTTTCCATGAAATTCACCTTTAAGCACAAGGCCGGCACGAGGCTGATGCAGAACCTAAGAGCCATTTAAGCTCTTAGGATAGGGCTTGGGAGATGCATAAACACTGTGCTGAGCTCTTTGCCTGCCCCACAGCAGATATATCACTCAGAGTTCAAGACATTCTAGGATTTATCAACTTTTACAGGTTTTTAAAGATTTTCTATATGTTAAGTGCCACGGAGAGACAGTTTGTAAAATATAATGACACCGGGGATGAGCTGCTGCCGGCTGTAGTTGGCACAGCAGGACATGGGTTCCTAGCTGGCATTTGGAAGTGCCACTACAGGAGAAATAATAAATAAGGATTAAATGGTTTTGCTTTGAAGGAAACCCTTTAATCAACTCCCAGAGTCCTTACTCCAGTGTAGCTCACTTCTTTGAGTGTAAGCAACCACATCACGGGCTCTTCCTCGGTGCCGCCAGCCGCATTTCCCAGTACCCCAATTCCTGCTGCCCCGTTTCCCAGGCTGCACTCTGCTCTCCCACCCCAGCACTGTGAGGAGCACCGAAGACCCCTCTATAAAGACATCTGGTGTGAGAGAAGCAGGTGCCCAGCCTTTCCTCCTGTGACACCCCACCAGCCTAGAGACAGCCGTGACGCTGGCTGGCTCTTGCTGCTCGGCGCTGGCCTAGACCTGAGCGTGTGGGTGGGATCCTGGCGGCGTGTGGGAGCGCGGGGGCTACCGGAGGGCTGCGCTTCACCCTCCAGGCTGCTTTCTGAGCGCTGTTTGCATGGGCTGTGCTCTGCTGGCAGTTTTTGTGTAGCCAGGATGAATTGTGTTCACCTTCTCGATGTACCTTGTGCCAAGAAGTGAAGCAGCTTTGCAGAAATACCTTGTAAAGTGCCTCCGGTGCTTCCGGAGAGCGGGTGCGTACGCGGAAGCCTGCGTGCAGTCGCTGTGTGGCTAGCTGGTAGCCTCCAGCACAGCAAGGCAGGAAAATGTGCTTCCATTCTAGATGACTCATCCTGGCCTTGGTCCTTCAAGCTATTTTCACTATTGCTTCAGATTCCTCAAAACTAGAAAGTGAGGCTGGAAAGGGAGGGAGAGGTGGTAGTGGCTGTTCAGTAAGGCCTGTTGTGACAGGACAAGGGGTGATGGTTTCAAAATAGAGGGAGGGAGATTTAGATTGGATATTAGAAAAAAGTTCTTTCCTGTGAGAGTGGTGGAGCACTGGAACAGGTTGCCCAGGGAGGTGGTGGATGCCCCATCCCTGGAGAAGTTCAAGGCCAGGTTGGATGAGGCCCTGAGCAACCTGATCTAGTTGGGGGGTGTCCCCGCTTCTTGCAGGGGGGTTGGACTAGATGACCTCTGGGAGTCCCTTCCAACTCTAGCCAATCTATGATTCTATGGCCACAACCTGTGTGCAGCAGCAGCTGGAGCAGCTGGCAGTGTCTGGGCTAAGGTGGATACAGGTACATTTTACGAGGCTGAACTGGAGATGTTCTAGGTTACACGGAGTCCAGCGCAGCACCAGAATTTGTCCACTTTCAGAGGAGGTTTCAGTGCATCTCCCATGGAATTGCAGTAACCTTCACGCTGGCATAAGCAGGGTAGCAACACAGGAGGAAGGGAAGCGATTCTGGGTTTACATCAGAGTAATACTGATCAGAATCTGCCCCAGAGCTGTTTGCCAGCCCTAATTATACTCTGACTTCATAGCTGATGCAGTTGCACAGTCAGCTACTCCCCCCTCCTTTCTCCCACCCGGGTGAAATCACCTCATCGAGAAGGCGAGCAGAGATTTCTCCAGTGAGGTTTCTGTAAGATCACTCATTGTCACAGTCTCTGCAAGTCAGACAACACAGACCGAAAGATGGGACCTGCCCCAGCAAAGGCTGGCATCAACAGGCCTAGGTGTAAGCAGGGAAAGGGGATTTCACACCCCATGCACCCTTGGGCAGCTCTCCTGCTAATTTGCACTTAGATGGGTGCCTTTCTCTGAGCACTTTATTAATTAAGGCTCGCAGCCCACCTATGAGGCAAATAAGTTATTACTGCCCTCATTTTACAGCAGCAACTGAAAGGAGTGGTTTGCCCAAGGCCACAAATCTAATCAGTGGCAGAACCAGGAAGGAGTGAGCTCTTCCCGTCTCCTGTGATACTCAACACAACCCATTGCCTCCACCTGTAACAAAATTAATGGCTTTCCTAAAAGTTAACATTTGTGTTAACGTGATGTAAATGAAGATGGAGCACCCAAAAGAAGGAGCCTTGCAAAAGGAGAGAGCTCACCAGAAATCCTGCAGCAGCGCAGGGATAGAGGCGCAATCTCTCGTGTTGAACCACAAAACCATCCTCCCCATAAATTAACCCACCTCTCTGGTCAGTGAGTTTAGCAGGAGGGTGCAAGCATAAATTTAAAAGAAGCTTTTATTGTAACCAATGCATCAATCTAATTAAACCCAAACGCGATTCTTTTGCTTTCTTAGGCTGGAGAAAACCCTGTGCCCTTGGAGAAAATTGTTTCCCCTTTTGCTACAGGGAGCCCAGAGCCTGAGCAGCAGCTGTGAAGAGTGGAGATAAAGGCGTGGAAGATGTTGGAAGTGCTTTGGGCAACGTGAAGAAGGATTTGCACAGAAGGAGCTGTTCAAGGGCCCAGCAGCAAACCAGAGACACATACATGCTTATATATAGAAGAATGTAAACCCTCCTGTATGCATACGTTAAAACGTGCATGCCTTGTCGAGAACGTAAGCGACATTCCTTGTAGATGATGGTGGTCTGAGCATTCGTGCTCCTGCAGTCTGAGTCAAGAGATTAGTGATGTCCTTGCTGTCATTCTAGCATCTTCTCCACTGCACCTTGTTTATGGCAACAGAAACGTTCCTTTCAGTGCAGCAGGACGGAAAATAATCTGTCTGTCCAGAGTTAAGTGTCTGGAGGGACCGGACTTGCTGCAGAAGGGGCGTGCGGTGGCGGCGGGCAGCAGGCACTGAGCCGCTCGGACGACAGACGGTTTGTGTGTGTATATATTAAGCGCTGTGGCACCAGGCCCGATAAGCTTTGCTTATGACTTCGGTTTCTCTGGTGCTACATTTAATATTTGTCTGGGGCTAAACTGCCTCTCTGTGGTGCTACAGTTTCCCCAAGAGGATGTTCTGAAACACGGGACAAGGAGAAATCTATTTTGGTTATTAATATTTATACACAAGATAGCAAAAAAAAATTACTACTTGTTGAGAAGGTGCTATTTTTTTTTCCTTTCTTTCAATCTCTGCATAAATTAAGACAGAACAAATAATCCAGCCCAGAACTTTATCAAACTAATTTTCCTCGGGGCAGGTTTTGTTTTTTTTTTTTCCTTGGGAAGCAGCATTCACTGTGGTGCAAAGAGACACCAGCTCTTTTCACTGCAGTGTATGTGTCAGAGTCCCAGGGCAAGTCTCCTACAGCTCTGGAGCCGGGTGTTCTCCTGGATGGGGACTTAAGCAGTCTCAGATCCCCTGAACCAGGGAAGAGAACCGTGTCTAGACTAATCAGCAGACTAGGGGATAACAGAACTTGTCCTTAGAAGTCAAAGGGCTTTTTTTCAGTCTAGTACTGAGCACTTTTTTTCTTGCAGCCAAAACTACCTGTCAGATTCAGGATACCCTGTTCACACCAACCGTTACGCACAGTTTTTCAGAAACATTTTTCCCAGCTTCAGATATTTGCACCAGAAAATTGACCCTCTTGCATAAGGAGGGAATTTTCAAGGCATAAAGGAATGTTAAGAGCCCAATTTCCAAGGGAAGTTTGGCTTGTTGTCTTTTTAAAAAACATTTCCAAACCCTCACCCAGTCAAGGAAGAAGCCGAGTGGCCGCCATGCCCCCGCCAGACCTTGCATCGTTCAGTGCCGCAGGAGAGATGTTCCTAAGCGGCCTGAAAGCTGAATTCTCCCTTTATCAGACATTCACCAATGTGTTTTGGGCCCCTGCACACGTATTCATGGGTGTTATTGAGCCAAGTCACTTCACCACCAGCGAAAGGGCTATGCTGGACGAGCAAATTGTTCCTAACGAATAACCTCGCCCTACTTCATGTCATGTGCAGTGTTGGGAGGGATCATGTACATGTAGTTTGTCTATTGATAGAGTTTGATGCCCTCAGAACCACAGGGACTGAGAAAATGTTTTCCTGCCATTTTTGGCCCATAACCCTCAGCAGTCTGAACTCCCCCTGGCTCAGCCACCGAGATGAGTAAGAATTCTGCTCACACCAGGAGCAGCCTCAGCTGATTTCAGCAGTGTCCCAAGTGTTGGACCCAGCAGAGGCTTTAAAATGCAACTTTCTTCCTTATGTATTGCACAAGTCAAATTTAAACAGGAAAGAATTGCTGGGGCAGACTGGATGTGTCACCTGTCTATACAGGACCTGCAGGAGGTCTCCCCTCCACCCCCCAATCTCCCCTCAGCCGCTGTGTGTTCCCCTCAGACACATGTGACAACCAGCCGGTGTAGGAGCTGCCTTACATGTCTCAGTGCAAGAGAGGGCTCTCCACATGTTCCTCACCCTGAGCAGCACCTAGATGCAGGGTTCTGAATGCTGAAGAAGCTCCCACTGTCCAGTGGCACTGCCATTGCTTTTCCTGCAGCCTTCAGACTCCTTGTAGTGTTTCTCCCAAAGAGGTGATTCCCCTGAAACAGCACAGCGAAGGAAAAGGAACCGATGTCCTGTCCTTGCCCTGGCGTCCCCACCTTGGGAATGCCTGGGAATCAGGGATCAGCCTCAGTAGCAAATGCATTGGCTGATCTCCCTCAGTCCTGCCCCACCCTGGACAGGCTTTTCCTTAAGAACCCCGAGCCCCACAACTCCCTTGGGCTCAGTCTTCTCCTTGGTGGTTCCCAACACTCAGCACACACGTGCTGACACCGGTTTGCTGGTGAAACAACCACCAACTCCATGGTGCTTCCCAGGTGTAACCGAGAGCAGGGCCAGGACCCCGAGTCCTGCTGTAACCCCCCTCTGCTTCGTGTGGTGGCTCTCCATGGATGTTCAGTGTGAACCAGGGGTTAAGTTTTGGAGACTCTCATCTCTGAGCTGCTGGGCCAAGCGAGCGCTGTCAGCGAAGCGGCTTTACCAGCACCTTCCCGCCAGCACCCGCTGTACAGACATCCGGTGATGTACTGCAGCCTATGGATCTGTCAGAGCCTTACATTTTCTGGTACAATTGCTAGTCTTGAACGCCTCCATTTTTTGACAAGGGGTGTTTTTATCCTTTTTAAAATACCTGATTCAACCCTGGTTGATGTTTGTGTCGGGAAGGCAAGCGTGCTGGGTACTGCCCTGGTGCTGCTCTTACCCTGTCGCAGCAGCCGTGGGCCATGGTGGGGGGTTCTGTACCGCACTAACAGGTAGGAAACCAGCACAGTTCCTCGCTCTCGCTCCTGTTTCGGTTTTCTTGGTTTTCTTACAGCAGACAAGGAGTCATTGATTTTGATTAGCTTTGCAGTTGTGCCTCTGTGAAGACTGGGGAGTGCTCTCTAAATGAAAAAAAAACAAACCCAAGACCTCATCTTAGGTTTCAGCAGACGGTGCGTGTGCGAGCCGGAGGAGGAGGTTATGAGATCATAGGCTATATAGAACGCCGCATAATGTGGCTGTGAGGAAAGTCTTTATTAATTTTTAAAGTGGCACTCGAGCAGGAGAGCTCCCAGCACATACTGGAACTTCGTAGTCCCAGTTAAAAAGCAGCCTAGTGTGCAGGACTGATCAGTTTCTCTCCCCCCTGCCTGCTCCAATAAGTCCTCAGGCCAAATCAATTTTAGGAGAGCGCCACTGTCTGGATGCTGACAACTGGGTTGAACCCAGGGCAGAATTTGGCCCATTAATTTCCTTTCTCTTCTCTCTCAGAATTATTTTCATTAGATAAAAAAAAAATGGAATAGGACCAGGCCTCCTGTCACACACATCCATGTGCCCAGGAGAAGCATCACCCAATAAAAACATGGAGCAAATCACCAAAATCAGCGAGTTGACAGCGATGAGGCCTGAGAAACCCATCGAGCTTCTGTGGTAGAACGTGCAGACGTGCAGAAATTAATTTAGCCGAGCCCATGACTGCAGCAGTCAAATCAGGAACACTTGTTGAATGAGTTTAATCTGATTTTGTTTCTCCACCCTGGCAAAATAAGGGTTGTCACTGCAGCAGCAGAGCAGCAGCAGCAGCAGCAGGGCCTTCTGATGACAGGGGTCATCACACAGCCTGTGTGTCCGCGTGTGCCGCGGCATCGGGCACTTTTCCCCGTGAGACCCAGCGGCTGGGTTACATACTGCCGCGGCTGCGGTCCTTGGGGGGGGCACGAGGGGAAGCCTCACTCGGGGTGGGGAGGTGACAGCAGAGATAATAGAGAGTGGGGAAGCAAAACCGAAGGAGACCTTTCCCTCCACAGAACCTGCCCTATCAGGGTCAAACTGGTTCGTGAGGACAGCACAGGGCATCTACCTACACTTTGGATTTTCCTATCAATGGTTTTAAGACTCTCACCCGTGACCTTGACAGAAGTCTGAGTGACAAGTAACAAACTACCTGTGGCTCCTAATTAAATTCTGGAGCCATGTTTTTTGCCCATGTCCAAACCTCTGGCTGAAAAGCCTCACCTGCTCAAGGGGTGAACAGCATCTGTGTGTTTCAGCCTCAATACCGGCCCACGCGTGTCCGGGCACTGCTTGCTGCGCTGAGCAGAGCTGGTTCACGGACACTGGCCGTGCTCGTTCGACACCCAAAGGCCTATGGAAGTCAGACTGACACGGGACTTGCTCTTCCACAGGGAAACACTAGTGAGGTGGATGGAGGTGAGGAACACCCCAAGCTGCTCCTGCCTCAGGCTTCTGATTCTGTCCTGGCCGAGATGCACAAGCCCTTCTCACCCCAGGGGTGAGCCTCGCACACAGCACAGGTCCATGTCCCCGTCCCAGCTGAAGGCACCTCTGTGCTTCTGCCCTCTGCTGCTCCTCCTGGCTCAATCACGCACCACCTGCACAGGGAGTCACCACCAGCACCCACCCCAAGGGTCTTCCGAGCAGGCGCTCTGCCCTCAGCAGCTGTGGGGAAGAGCTGACTGTGCCAGTCAGAGCCCCAGAGCTGCCATTCCCCTTCAGCCACAGGAATTTATAGAGCTACAAAATACAAACCAGGTGAACACTTTTTCCTGATGATATTTATTTGAACAGGAGTGATGTTGTATGTAGCTGATCAGACCTCAGCGTTCACTTCGCTTGAATACTGGAGTACTTGAATTCCACAAGTTGTTCAATATTTACAGAAAGGGACTTTGGAGCTTGACAAACATTCCCTGAATGCACCTGGGCACTGAACTGCCATTGTTAGTTACATCCACTGTCAGCTACAGGTGCCACCTCAGCAGGGAGCAAAACCAGCTCCAGGATTTAGTTTCCACAAGTCTTCACAGCGTAACCTTTCCAGTCCACCTGAAGACAGTGGTTTATCACAAGAGAAATTCCTCCCATCATCTTTAGTCCTTAGGACATTTGCAGGTTTTCCACTCTGCTCCCAGATGCATTATTGTTATTAACAGAATAAACCAGAAACACAGTGAATGCACAATTCCCACATGTTACTGACTTGGGACCATTTGGATCTAAACTCTGGCAGAGTCACTGTGCGAGTTTCCACCCCACCAAAGCGAGAGCAAAGCAGATGCTCACTGCTGATACGAGTTGGTGAAGGCTCCTGTTTGTGGTTGGATGTGGCTTCTCTCTTTTGTAAAAGGAATTTCATATGCTGAAACTCTTTGTACATATTTATAATGACTTTATTAAAAAAAAAAAAGAAAAATAACTGTTCAATGGTGAAAAAAGTCTCTGGTCTTTATTTCCTCTCTGATACCAGAGAGAAGAGTTTGGTTCACAACCCTTCTTCCCAGCAACAGAAGTTTCTCAGCAGTTGCCATTAGAACCTAAGGTTCCCCTGTGTATTCTCTGGTCTAGATGTCTAGAGGGTGGAGTGTCCTGCCTCACAAAACCAGCACTGTAACTTCCCAAGGAGGAGAGGAGGAGGAGGATCTGACAGGCTGCTAACAGCACAGAGCTCTTTCATCCACAGCCTCCAGCCAGAAGAGGGACTGAAGGTTGTCAGTTTAATTTTACAGCTCCGTCACAGTGACCTGCAGTAAGTTCTCTACTCTTGCAGAACGAGTTGATCTCTGCCATGCTTCTAGCAGAGCAAACACCTGCCAGAACGCTGTGACAGCGAGGGAGAGCAAAATCGAGAAGGGATGGCTGTGGTGAAGCAAGAGACAAACCAATCGCTGGAGAGGTCCTACAGAAAACGGCGCTGCCGGTGCGGGGGTGCAGCACAGGTACCAGAACCACCCGAGGTGTGTCACTGTCCCTCCGCTGTGTGCTGGCCTGGGGCCTCTCCGGGGGATGTCCCTGGGCTGTAGGCTGTGTTTCATGTACATGGTGACGACAGTCACCTCTTGTGCTGCCAAACGGGACAGATCATTCAACACGTAACAAAGAAGTGGAACCACGAGGGACTACAGGGATGGTGACAGACACTCCCTGTGCTCCCCAACCATGTCAGACACGTCTGAAAGGGCGCAGGGGACGCTGTCTGTGGTGGTGGGCTCACGCTCCCTTCTCACACACTTCTCCAAACACATTTTCCAGGAGTGTTTAGATTAAAAAAAAATCAGAATTAGAGGTGACTTTTGAGACATTTTGAGAGCAGATACCACCAACCCCTGGATTAACTGGCATTGCTCTGAGAACCAGAGCTGAAACCTCTCACAGATTCCCTGCCCACAGACCGAGTAATTTTCCCCCCCTTCCTGGTGAATACTCCAGGCTCTCAGACTGGCCTGTTGGAGCAGTGCAGGTGAGAGGGACCTGGGGGTCCTGGGGGGCAGCAGGGTGGCCATGAGCCAGCAATGTGCCCTCGTGGCCAAGAAGGCCAATGGCATCCTGGGGTGTATTAGAAGGGGGGTGGC
>VXBZ01007846.1:793864-824999 GCA_013399135.1 Heliornis fulica | reverse complement strand
AGTGATCGAGGTCTCTTCCAGCTCCTGATATTCTGTGATTCTGTGATTCCTTCGTGAGTTCCCTTCCCCCACCCCAGAAAGGCTATTCCCACTGGGGACAGCTGCTGGATTCCCTGGCTTAGTTTTCCACTTCCATGGGATGCAGCTGACAAGAACCAGCTCACTCTGTTTCAGGGAGGTGAAGCTTTTCCTCCCACCCCCTGTATCTCTGAAGCCACCTTCGGACTATCTGCACGGCTCAGGCTCTGCCGCTCACCATTCCCCCTCGTTTAGATTACAACTATTATTTCTGAAGAAATGTCGAGCCTTAATCCCGTTACCATTAGCTCCTGTTTGCTTTAATTCTTCTCCCCGGGGAGTTTCACAGCAGGAGGGGAAGGCGGCAGTGAGAACACACACAGGCTCATTTCCCCCAGGTACGGCTCTTCCTGATTATCCACTCGAGTGGGATTGTAACCTTACGGCCATTTCCATAGTAATGAGCGTGGAAGGTGCCACAGTTGCCTAATGAGGCACCTTCTCTGGGGTGCAGGGAAGAGCAGAGGTTGTTTAGCAGAGAAAGAAGCTCCAGCAACTCCATTTGCCACTGCAGCACCCTCAGCAGATGGAAACCGCCGCCATAGAAAGTATGTTCATTCCTCTGCTAACGCTACAAGGTAACTCCTGGAGGAGCTGCTCCAGGGCGACAGCCCTGAGTCTCCTCCACCACAGGTGGGTTACCCAGGCTGTGTTTAAACCATGCTGGCTCCCAAGCAGTGCAGCTGCTCCGGTGTAATCCTGCCCCTGAGCCAGCAGGTCTCACTACATCCAAGCTCTCCGGGGAGCCCGGCTCCGATGCTCTCGTGTTCCTCTATCAGCGATGCTGCAGGGGCTCAGCGCTGTGTGAGCATGTTCCCCCTGGGGTTTGAGCCGGGTTCTGGATGCAGAGCTGGTCTCTGGAGGCTGCAGGCCCTGCTGCAAGTGGCTGCGCTGCGGCGCGGGTCGCAGCGATACCTGAACGTGTGAGACACTCGGTTAGGACCTCAAACCTCTCACCTGGCCAAATCGAAGTCGCCTGTAATCTCTCCCTGCCTCCCACTGCTCCCCCCATATGGCAGGAAATCAGAAAGGCTGAGCATGAAAATTAAAGAGGAGAAACACTCCCAAGAAAAGCAGGTGCCATTTCCAGCTTCACCAGCACAGTGACCCCCAAGGTCCTTGAGATCTCACAAGTTGACAGCACGTGTAACTTGTGGAATCAATGTAAAAACACAGCTGCTGGGAAATGCCTCTTCTCCAACCCCAAATTACCTCTGGGCACAGGTTTGTGAAGCGCTGCTCTGGAGGGGTGGGCTCAGAGGTGGTGTAACAGCACCAGCATAACTCCATGAAGCTACAGAGCGAGGGGTGCTCGAGCCATGTGGCGTGAGAAGCCTCAGCAGCGGTTTGAGCCGCCTTGTTCCAGCTCACCAGGTTATACACACAGTCACGGTACACCCCGACACACTCCGTGTTTGTCTACACTAAAGGAGCAAAATATGAGGAATATCACAGGCAGTTCATAACCAGGTAAGTTCAGGAAAAACTCCTGGCTGTGGCTCAGTCCTGGGGTTTGCCATAACACAAGACACATCTTCCTTGCCTCGAGGTGACGGTTACGGCTAGAAACAGTTGTGCTGTTGACTCCTGGAGAAACAGCTGGAAGAAAGACTAAGACAACAAATCTGCAGGTAACTGAACAGGGGTATGGGACCACCAGGTTTTCCAGCTGTTTTCTTTCCTCCACACATGGTATTCCACTGTCAGTACGTACTGGTTTCAGTACACCTGGAAGTGAGCAGAGGTGGTGCCATCCTTCCAGCAGCGCAAGGTTTCTACCGTGAGAGATCGACACAGAGGACAGGTTTTCTCCCTGTCAAACCAGAGGCACAGGCACTCTTCACAAAAGACATGCTGTGGAGAAAAAAACCACTGTCATGACACATGAGGACATTCATCCTCATTTCCCTGGGTTCCTTCCCAAGTCTTCACTTAGCTCAAACCACCCCCTTTCTAACCCCGCTCCCTACTGCATTTGTTTGGTTCTGCTCACACCACCCAGTCAGCAGCTTCACAATCCTTTGTTTCCCCTTCTCTACCAATGTCACTTTTCATCCCTGATCTCCTCTGAGCTGCAACAGGAGTCTCCCTCCCAGAGATCAGGTGGAGGAGGGCCGTCTGCCCAGCACACATCCCCGAGTGTCTGCTGGGAGAGGGGCGGGTTTGCGGCAAGAAAGGATTATTAGAAGCTGTTGGAAGCTGAGACCTCCTCCACACATCTGGAGTTAGCAGAAAAGTTACTCATCAATATCTCAACTCTGATCAGCACACACAAAGACAGCTTCTCTGGGCCTTCCAGCTGGATAACATCTGCACAGATGTTCATGGGGCAGTCCTGAGGCACAGGTGACCTACTCGCTTTGATCCAATAACCCTGTTACAAAGCACGGGAGCGTTAAAGCTCTTCAGGAAAAGGTTTCTGAGCTCCATCTTGCTATCACAAGGACACGTGACACCCACCAATCCCAGTCCCAGGAGCGGCTGCATCACCCTGGTAAGGTTTATGGCAGCCTCCAGGCTGGAGCATTTCAACCTCCCCAGGGGTGAGCAAGTGACAAGCAACAGAAGAGAAAGTCTCGGGGAATCATCACCGGTCTTGCCAAGAGGCAACGCCTTCAGCTGGCCCCTGACACACCAGCAGAGCCCACAGCAGCAGGTGTGTCCCAAGGGTCTGAGCAGCACCAGGCTGGGACTATTGGGTTACTCAGAGCACACCACTGAAGCTCCAGGTTTTGCCAGTGTCTGCTGAGAAACACGATTCCCACGAGCTGCCAGCAGTGACCAACTCCTGCACACAGAGCTGCCCTTGTTCCTGGCCAGGTGTTCCCAGGCCAGACCCTGCCTGCACAGCTGGGCCCAGGGGGCAGGTAAAAGCACCCTGTATTCCAGATGCAGGCTCTGGGCTGCCAGCTGGCAGGCCCTGGACTATGAGGCTGCTCCTTTCCATCTCAATAGCTATGCTCAGCCCCCTCAGCTTCCACCAGTCACTGCCTACCTGGAAGAGGACAATAAATACCCACTAGGACCTAGGCAGGTCTATCCAGCAGATAATTTTGGAAGTGCTTAGGCCAACTATGCCTCTCCCCAGCTGCAGAAGTTAACCAGATGCATGTCAGTGGTGAAACCTGATGTGGGAAGTTGGGATCTTACCTGACACATAAGGATCAGAGGTTCCCTGAATTCTGCTTGGCAGATGGCACAGATGTCACCTGCCTCACTGCACTGCTGGCTGGTAGCACGAACTCCATAGGTCTGTTAGGAGGAAAAAAAACCCCAGTGTCAAAGGGTTTGAAGATAATACATTTAACATATATACAATATGTTATATGATAGAATCTGGTTTGTGGCTAAGCATGTACATAGACACTGTTTTTCACACCCAGATTCCCTGCACGACCTGGGAAAGACACTGGTGTATGGGGAAGGGAGATTTGGGGACCACTACACAGAACACAGGGAGTCTGGAGCTCTGTGCTCTCTGTTTTGTTTTCCCCTCAAGCTGACTCCATCTTCTAGTGCCTGCACTTGTGGAGCAACGATAATGAAATTTAATGAGCTCAACAGGGAGCTGAAAGGATTAATTCAGCATCATTTGCAGAGGTGTTTAGATAGTGGGAGGTATTATTATTAGCAGGTTACTCAATAGAAGAAAGAATAACAGCAGCAGCACCCACAGGCTCCCACTTTTCTTTCTTAAATAGTGGAAGGTAAATGTTGCTTCTCCTATTGTAACAGTAACAGGGGGAAAGGAAACATGCTGAGGAAAAATGACCATCTGAAGCCCAGGGAAAATGCAAGGGACACCCTAACAAACAACTACATCATGTTCCTTTCCTCTGCAGTCTTTGATTTTACCATTAAAATACAAGTCACAGTATTTCACTGCAACTGATCTGAGTTCAGTACTGTGTAACACGATGCCTGGGGTAACTCCTGTGAGCTCCGGGGTCTCCTCTGGTGTCACTGCACACCAGGCACCTCATGCTTCAACTGCAAGTCCCTCACATGCTGCACTATGGAGTGTTGTCAGCTTCTCTCAGCTTGACCTCAGTGCATTAATCAGACAGAGCTGGCCAGGCTAGAGACAGCCTCTCACCACGGCTGGGACAGGGCAGGTATCAGGAATGGTTCCTGATGCTCTTGGGAAGAGATACCGGCTTATCCAACCACTGGTCAACAAATGATTCTATTCTGTGATCAATTTTCAACTCCATCATTTGATGGCAACAAGGTTCCACCCATGAGATTGCTCTAACACATGTCAGTACTTACCTGTGGGGCGCAAAGGACCTTCAGCGCCTTCCGGACACTTCCCAGGCGACCACAGATGTCAAACGACTGCAATGAAGACACTCCAGTTTAGAAACTTCACAACAGACTGGGATCAGTTTAAGGGAGTGGGACACCTTCCTGCTGAGGACAGGCTGAGGGAGCTGGGGCTCTCCAGCTTGGAGGAGACTGAAGGGTGACCCCATTAATGCCTATAACTATGTAAAGGGTGAGTGTCAGGAGGATGGATCCAGGCTCTTCTCAGTGATGGCCAGTGACAGGACAAGGGGCAATGGGTCCAAGCTGGAGCAGAGGAGGTTCCATGGGAATGTAAAGAAAAACGATTTCCCTGTGAGGGTGACAGAGCCCTGGAACAGGCTGCCCAGAGAGGTTGTGGAGTCTCCTTCTCTGGAGACATTCCAGAGCAATCTGGACACGTTCCTGTGTGGTTTAATCTCAGTGATCCTGCTCAGACAGGGGGTTGGACTGGATGGTCTTTTGAGGTCCCTTCCGACTCCTGATGTTCTGTGATTCTGTGATCAGGGACTTGGCAGGACAGAAAGAGGAGCAGACCCCAGGGGGTTGTGGTAGGGTGCAATGCCCAGCCCTGCTGAGTAGGGAAGGGCTACAATGGACCTATTCCCACCCTGAGAACTGAGAACCTTGAAAGCCCCGAAGTGAGTTGGAAAACACTGCTGCTAGCCAGCAAGGGGGAAGGAAGGGCAGACTTTTCACATGGAAGGAGCTGAAAATGGCTCTCCTTGGCCTCTGGGGAAAAGGGAGATTTCCAGGGCTCTGTCACACAGCTCCACACTTCAGGGCACAGAGGATACTGTGAAAGGAGTGGGACTGCCTGTCCTGCTGTGGAGGGTGAATTACCAGAGTGCTGCAGTTAAAAACTACCAAGAAAGGAACAGCCGAGGAATGAGAAGCAGGGCTGAGCCAGACTTGCTCCCATCTGCCTAAAGAATGAGGAACTTCCAGTGCTCATTAGGGAGTGAGCTTCCAGCACCTGGGTACTTTGTGGATGCCCAAAGATGACCAACAGCAGGGGCAATGCCAGGTCTTTACCCCCCCCTTTCCCTCCACTGCCCAGCAAACACGACGTAGCTGCATCTGGAGAGCAGGGCTCAATCTGGTCTCCTCGTTAGAAGACTAAAAGCTGTTCAAAGAGCAGAAGATGAGCCTGCAGAAAATGATTTCTGAAAAAGACACTAAAAGACATAAATATTTACAGCTTGGCTGAGCAGTACAAAAGTGGAGGAAAAGATGATAAACTGCCTAAAAATATCAAGGGGCTGAGCACACTCAGCACTCTCACAGCTAAGCCACGGGACTACTCGTAAAACAGCCTGAGAAGCCCCATCTGGTATGCCAGGTCCACCTCCTCTACCTGCCAGGACAGGGGGAAAAGGACAGGAGACAAGATGCAGGGAGATGATTGTGCAAAGGACAGCCCTGCATTAGGCAGAAGAAGGGCCAGATGACACAACAGGACCTTTCCATTTCTAACCTGAGTGAGGGCAGAGTGTGCAGGGCTGTAGTGGACCATCAGTAAAAGGCACCAGAGTGCCTGGAGATGGCTATTTTTTATTATTTTGTTTGGTTAGCATGAGTAAGTGGGCTCACTGCAGGGAATGCCAATGAGATCATCGTGCAATAGATGTGGAATCAAATGAAGGCACCAGTAATGCTTCCAGTCAGCACATAAAAAGGCTCCCAGGGTCCTTCCAGTAATGCTTCCAGTCAGCAACCAGCACTTTACACTGCCGACTACTACAGACTTTTTATCTTCCAACACAGACAGGGACCAGCTCTTTCCCACCACCCAACTCACTGCTTTTTCTGGTTGCTTTGATTACAGTGTGGCTTCTAATGCCTTTGCTCTTGCTCTGATGTCCATTTCCTCCCTTCCATGTTTTCTCCTCTGGAGTCTCCTGTACCCCCATAGACACAAGTTTCAGTAGTCTCTTCAATGTCCATTTATCACTCCCTGCACTCAAGTCTACACTGTGTCACTCATCGTTCCAGCAAAAGGATCAGAGCAACAGGGGTCACAGCCAGCGAGTGCTTCTGTTCAGGATAGGGATAAATCAGACCCAGATGCCCTTGCTAATGAACATGTGGGATTTCCTTTCCAAACTCACAGGTTTGTGCTTACCCAGTCCAGACAGACACCCACACAGCTCCATCAGCAGCACTCCACACGACCTCCTCGAAGCTGAGTGCCCTTTGTGGAGGGAAAGGGGCTGCAGCCCTGGCGGAGCCCTGGATTTCTGCCAGGAGCACAGAAGGTCTGAGTGCCAAATTGGCTTCTGTGGTTTTTCTAATGTGGTTTGTGGCTTTGCTAATGTGGACTCCTTTGGGTATATTTCCAGTGTCTCAGGCAAGGAATTAGACCTGCAACTCCTGGGATTGTAAATGGGGTGAATGCACCCAGTATGTCCTGAGCTGTACTGCAAGAGTGTGGTCTCACTTTGCTCTCGCTTCCAAGCAACAGCCCTAACACGCAGAGGACACATCTGTGGTGAGAAGCAGTTGCCACACAATGATGTGGGACACATTCCTGGACCCTCTGGCTGGACTATCCATCCACTTTCAGCTCTGACAAACTGGAGGAACTACAGGAAGAAACATGGTAAAGAAACAGGCTGCAGCCAACGCCCTTTGACACGTGTGTGCCCCAGTCCTGCTCCTCAGGCACAGGAGGCCCCACAGACAGCTCTCCATCTCTCCTCAGGGAGCTGCTAAACACCAGAGCAGCACAACTTTTCAAAATGGGACTGCTTTCCAAACTGGTTATCACAACACTTCCCATAGAGGCTTCCTAGTGGAAAACCACCAAACTCACCCATGCAGAACTGCTGGCACCTGTGTGCCACAGCCCTGGGTGCATTCACAGACCTCCAGGGCCCTGACAAGCCTCACCTGAGGTCTCCACCCACAATCCCTTCCATGAGCTCTATTTAAGCTCAGCCCTGGTGGTCCCAGTTCCTGTCTGAGCTGTGTTGAGTGCTAGTTTCTAGCTCAGCTATAGCTGTGCCTACCTACAGAGCTTACTGACCCTGGCACAGGGGTAGTTTTTCACTTTGAGCCAGTCTCATCATTGTGAGAATGCTCTGCAATTGCTGGGCTGTGTCTGACCCTGGCTATCTCCACCAGACCTCACCCTGACCTCTGGAATGATGTTCTGACTTTCTCTTGGACCTGCTCCACCACCTGGCTCTCATCTCCTGGCCTACCCTGCTTCCTTTGTTTGGGTGCTGTGGGGCTGGGCCCTGGCTGGTGAGGCCCTTGCCCTATCAGCTGGAGTTTTTGGGCTTGTTTCCCCTTACTCCAAGAAGCACATGGCCCTTGCTGCTTTGTCACACTGCAATGATGTCTCCAGAAGTCAGAAGCAGCCTATACAGCTGCAGGTAAGCATCCTTTCTCCAGGTACTGAGCAACTTTTGCAAGAAGGGACACCAGAAAGGTCCCATGAGATCTGTCCTTGTGCTGTGGTTTGTATACCTGACAGCTGGAAGCATTGGATGCTGTTGTAAAGAGGAGAACCAGGCAAATGACATCTCTGAAAGGGGCAGCAATCCTCTCCATAGCAGAGAGTAAAGAGCAGGAAGCACACAGCTGAGGGAGTAATGGTGTCAGACAGCTGTACTGGTCTCATATGCCTTCTACCCTGACATGTCTGCTCTGCTACTGGCTTGATCACAGACCTCCTGTGACCAAGTCACTTCACTTCCCAAGACCTCTATCTACCCTGCCTACAAAAGCTGTAAATTCCTTGACAGCAGGGGTTATGTTGCCCCATTCCTCTACAGGAATGGCTGCAATTGCAGCCAGATCTCATGTAAGAGATGTAGTATGAGTTTGCATTGCTCAGCAATCCATTAGCCCCTCTGAGCTGTTTTCAGCTCAGATATATTCTCTCCCCTGTTCAGTGTGCTGCTGCAAAGCCTTTCTGCTAGGCAGAGACCAGCATCAGAGCTGCAGCACACCTTTCTCAGAGGGATGGGTGAGGCAGGTGTATCACTGTTTGCTTCAGCCTCTGCCTCACCCCTAGTGAGGGTTCTAGACACATAAATAAAAATATAACTACATCTAGACTGCAGACTTGGGGCTCTTCTAAAAAAAGTCACATCTATTGATCTATAGCTACATAAGCAGAGTTAGTGCTTTTAACATTGATTTGTTTGAGGAACCATTGCTCTGGTCCCCTTTTCTTGGAGGACCAGACTATCTGTCTTATCTAGGAAGGTCTTGTATGACCCTCTCCCCGCTGCATTCAGTGCTGTGAGTGACAGAATACCTGCTCTCTCTTGAAAAACAGAGGAATGCTTAGAGAGAAACATGTAATATTGTCTGAACCTGCCTTTCAGTGTGGCATCTAGCAGTCTGGAGACCACTAACATCTCTTCCAGCACTAGTCCCCCAGGACTCCACTCCCATTCTCCTCTAGCCTTTATAGCAAGGTATTAGAAAGCAATGACTTCATCAAGCCTGATGCAACACTACATGAGCTGTCACAGATCGTCCTCTAGCTCACCAGTGCCCACATACTGCTGAAGCAAAACGCTTCTGGCAGCTAAAGCCCAGCGCTGCCAGCTGCTGTCCTTCCCTCCTGGATGGCAACAGCAACAATCAAAGGGTGTGTTTGTCCCCTGCAGCTGTACTGCTTGCTCTGCTCTTGCTGCAGCTCCTGCAGAGGTTATTAATGAGGTGATGCTCACCTTGCAGAGGCTGTACAGGATGATCAGGATCCCACCTAGGAAGTAGCTGCTGGATGGATCGTCTCCCATGATGTATTTATACCACAGCTGGATGGGGACCAGCGAGCGGAACAGCTGGCTCAGCTCCTCGATGACCAGATAAAACTTGCCCTGTAAGACAAACAAGCTGGTTTACAAAACAAGTTAGTCAACAGGAGCACTTTGCAGGGGCATGGCTTCAACCTTACAGGACGTGGGTTTGCTGCCCAAATATACACTGTTAAACAGTGCAAAGACCAGTGCTTGTGAGAGGCAGCTCTCTTTGCAGCCATTTCACTCTGTGCCTGGAAAGGACAACTCACTTCAGTGTCTCTTAGTGTTCCTCTTGTTCTGTCATTCACCCAGCTACTGCACACTTCTGAATCTTAAACCTCTGGTTTATGAATATGAGCCTTACTGCTTATCTCTATGATGCTACAGAATGCTAGCAGCAGACAGGGATGGATGATGTGAGCTGTAGATACTGCTAATAATGAGAAAAGGAATGCAAGGTAAATACCTTTGATCTTACACCCCCTTCTGAAGGTACCAATATTTAAATGTGAAGTGACACTGGTCTCCCTGACAGCTTTTAGATAATCACAAAGAACCAAATTAACTACCTATTTGCCAGCACTCTTGCACTCAGGTGTGTGCTGGATCCTGTACAGTACACATTTAAAAGAACTGACCCTGAAAAATATTCTAAAGGTATTTTAAACCTTCCTGAGGACCTAAAGAAAGAAAAGGCAGGGGGCAAAGCAGGCTGGTTGAAACCCTTCTCAAGACACTCAAAGGATAGGCAGCATCCTTTGGAAACCTTCACCAGAGCTGCCCTTGCCATTTTGGTATTGACTTCAGTTAGAAAGCTTTCCTTCCTTGAAGGACACCTGCAAGGTAACCAACTCCCTCCTGGCTTACTACAGCCATGAGGTGCAGCAAGTGACATGGATTTTTCTTACCAGACAACTTGTACCTTACAGCACCTGAAGTGAGCTAAGAAGCTGGCTAAATAAGGCCATCTGATCCAGGGCCCCTCAGTCTTAATGAGGAGTTGTTTATGTCCTGTTCCACGCTGTTCAAAGGGGAGATTGGTGACAGGGCATTAGGTCAGGGCAAGCTGTGAGCCTAGAGCTGCACTTCATCTGCAGTGACGTTATCAGGGCTGAAAGATTTGGGTTTGGCACGTCAAAATTCTTTCATTTGATAAGATTGTGGAGAAGGGGAAATTCCCCTGGAATTTTGCTGTGTTGTCCCAGTTAGCTTTGTCATCAGTGATGTCATCACAGGTCAGTTGTTAATTGAGGCTATTTGGAGAGGGGATGAAGTCCTCAGCAGCAGCTAGCGCCCGTCCCTAGGGCCTGGGCGATGAGATCACCCGCAGGCCATCCTGCTGCACTGAGCAAATCGAATCCTTCAGAGAGCTCTGGCATTCTCATGATCTCATATCCCCCCTGGGACAAGGAGTGAGGTCACACCAGCGGTTGCTAACGGACCTGGGCTGCTTTCTTCTTCCCCCTCCTACCCCCATCCCTCCTCCCTGTTAATCCCGGGTGGCATCACATGGCAGAAATGTAACAGCAACAATCTGGGGGCCTAAATGCAAGCAATTTATTAAATTAGCACAGAGGTCTCTATCCAGCCTCGTGCTTCAATATAATCATCGTTTATTTCAGGAGCCCTGTGACAGAGGGTTGCAGTGTGCTAATGACTGCGCTGTCACTTCCTTCCCTTCACACAGACAGTGCTCCACCTCCCCCTCCTCAGCCAGCTCTGATGAAAGCTACCAGCAAGCTGAAGGCAGCAAACTGTTTGCTTTCCCTGACTTGTTCCTCCCACCAGGCTCACGCTCTCATCTTGTTTTATTTAGCCCAGCTTCCATAGCAGGCTGGGCTGGGACAGGTCACTGCTTACTTTGTCATTGCATCAGATGGAAGTCCTGGATTCGGTGTTTGGGGCATCAAAGCTCAATTTCATCTACAACAGAGGTACTGAGGCACTAAAGGACCAGAGCCCACAGCAAGTCATAAGGAAAGATGGGTTGTAGGCAGCCCCTGACAGGCTGTGGAATGGCAGTGCCAAAGTGTGGCTCTAAAATCAACATGCAGCAAATTCCACATTTCCATTCTTTGAAACACAAAGTCTCCACCCTTTATGAAGCTTCCATATTTCTTTTATCTCATGCAAATCATCAGTTTCCAATAGTACCTATCAGGATTTCTTAGCAGCTAGATATTTGTTAATGCCCTCATAAGAGTGAAGTTCAGCTTTAAATGAATGCATCTTCCTGTTCAGCCCATTCCCATTCCCACCCATTTGACCACTCGAGAGACCTGTTGACAAGCTCAGAGTGATTACAGCTAGGGAGGAAGCAGTACAAGGACAGTTGAGTATCATTTACAAGAGAACCAGTGCTATAGTAACTGCTAATAGAAATCTAAGGCTTGACAGGCACCCCAGTGTGCCACACCAGCCCTTTCTTAAGCAAGGAAAAGTGTCTAGAAAGTCAAATGTGGTTCTACAAAGGGCTGCAGTGGAAGCAGGTCTCTTCCTTCTGAACCAGAAGCACAGCAAATAGGGCTGTTCCCTGCAACTTCAGCAGCAAAATTCAGCCTTCTGAGAGCAGTAACTTACTGCACCCAACATTTCTAAGTGCACTTATATACCTTTGTCTTCTGCTGTTCAGCTTTTGTTACAGCCTGGCTCTCTGGGATGGAGTTCTCAAAGCCAATGTCTCAAGCTGTATGTGTCCTGAAAGCTTCCACTGAAGTATTTCAGCTATTTTTCATCAAACTTAGGACAAACTTTGTGTTATATTAAGCACAAATATCATTATTTCTCCTGTGCATCTAATTGGAACAGCAGCCTGAAATACAGCAGGGCCTGCTTCTGTTAGGTGTGGGTGGGGGTTCCTATTTTATAAAACCTCCATGTAAATCTGGGAATCTCCTTTTGAAGATTCTCCTCACTCTCTAAGAGACTGACCAGTGCTCTGAGATCAGTGAAAGCTATTCATGGTGAGCCAGCCCCAGCACATCACTGGACTGTGCTGGAGCCAGCTCACCAGAGCATCACCTTGCTGGTCTGCTGAGATTAAACAGGATATTACCCGAAACTAACGTTCCTGGTTAGGGTAGAGTCAGGTACCAGAGATGGATCTTTGCTCTTATCAAGCCCCTGAAACAGGTTTGACAAAAAAGTAAATATATGGAACCCTGGTTCCTCTGCAGTGTCAGTTACTGTAGAAGCTGACAAGCTCCTGCTACTGTTACCAAACACTCGATTAGCACAAGAGGTGAAGGACTTTGCTGTGGATCTAATTATAGCAGCTCTGTTGATAAGCTGTGTGGTGGTGAAATTTTGATTTAATTCTTCCAGAGTGCTTTGTTAAAAACCAAGTCAATGGCTCGAGTATAATCCTCCATTTACCTCCTTTACCACACAGGCCATTTTTATCCCTTAAAGGCAGCACTGATACTGAGAGAGCAGGGCTTTCATACAATTACAATTTTCCTTCGGTGCAACACAGTCTGTAACGATGTGAACACATGCTAATTCTTTCCCAGAGGGTGAGTGGTACTCATTAAGCATGGGATTTTTAGTATTCTGTTATAGCATTGTTACTTGATGGCAGACCTGCATCCTATCACTTCATGCTATTTTCAGCTCTGCTCAGAGCAGAAAATTACTAAAATTTCTTCAGTCTTCCTATGACATCACCACTACAGTAAAAGGTTTGCAAAAAAACACCTTATTTTCACATTGCTGGCTAGACATAAGGGACAGCTATTCTTTGCATTTTCTAAATGAAAACTCAAGACCCAAAAGACTAAGGACAAGGTAAGGTTGTTTTGGTGTCCAAGCTGAGATGTCTGGAATCAGGGTTTTTATAAAGCACTTAATATTCTATATCACATTACCATTAAGAGCTAAACCACTGACTTGAGTCTGCAGCTGTACATGGCTTTTCTAGAATTACTGAGGAATTCTTTGGCAAAGGATGGAATTTAATTCTCCAGTGCAGCATTCAACTTTAACTTGTAGAACATGCTTCTTCCAATGGTCTCTTTGTTCTCAATGCACTTTTCAGCTTCTTTCAGTACCTCCTTGCTTTGTTTGTAGGGCTCAGTATGCACTGGTGAGGGACAGAAGTCTCACAGAAAAATAACATGCAATCACATAAAAATTGAATCACAACATATACACACCAAAGGGGGCAAATTACAGCTGCAGAAGCAAGGCTAATCCCCACAAAGCCTAACTGAGCACTGACTTTGTAGTCTCTTTTGACATAAGGCTTTGCATAAGTGTGCATGTGTGCCTCCACAGAAGGAACCAGAAAGGCATGCTAAGGTTTTACACAGTGGAATTAAAATGGGATGTAAGAGAAGTGAGAGAAGTTGCAATGAGGCAACTGTAAGTTGTGATTAGCACTCAAGGGAAGTTCCAAGTCTCACTTGTTCTGCTGCCAGCAGCATTAGGACATATTCTGAAGCAGAAAGATGCTAGAAAAAACTTTTGAGACCTGCTGGCAATTTGGATCAGAGGAGAGCAGAGTCTGCTGAGATTTCAGGTCATATTGCCAATATAAGGAAGTGTTGGGTAGGAGCAGTAAACAGGATTGTGGCATAGAGGATGCTGGTGAAAATCCATGCAAGACTAATGAGGAGCAATTCCAAGGTGGGACTAGAGGGGAAAATGAGATTTTTAGTGCACAGCACCTCCTAAAGTCACACCTTGGGTATCTTAAACTGGACAGTTAAACTTGTATAGCACTTAAAAAAATAAATAGCCATGACTTTCAAGTGTGTTAAGGAGAGGCACAGAAAACAGTTCTAGCTCCTCAGTACCTACTCTCATGCTTTACTGAGTCTTTTTCTTTTCTAAGTAATAAACCCAACACTCTGGGACACCCTGTCTGTCCCAGGCTGCACTAGGTTCTTTGCAGAACCATCACATAGTTTCCAAGGCTCTAAGGTCAAAGCCAACTGTTGTCCAAGAAGAATGAATCTATTTCTGAGTTCCCCCAAAGAGCATCCAAGAGCAGGGAGGGGGTAAGGAGAGGATAGGCTGTCACTGATCTGGAAACACTACTACACCCCACTATTACAGGACTAGGATTAACTTGTGTGTCACACAGTACAAGACAGCACAGAGAAAGAACAGGATATTTACCAGGTACTTTTGTAACACACCTTTGATGTACCTGCTCCCAGTGCTTGTTTTAATGCCTCCTTATTTTAAATCAGCATCTGGAAGATTCAAATGCTTCAAGGGATGCTGTTTTTCTCAGGACAAAAAAAAAACCAACACATGAACTTCATGATAAATGACTGGTAAGTATCTGATCCTAGTGTGAAAGCAAAGCTGCTGGGACACTAGAAGATGACATCACCATCACAATTAACACAACTTCCCTCTGGCACCTTCTCCCCTAACCTGTGCCTTCTGGAAGAGGCTGTAGCCTAGATAAAGTGCTTTGGCAGGCACAAACTGCTCCAGTTTGCCCTCCTTCCCCAGTGCAAAAGGATGGACTGTGTTCTATGTCATGGATTGCTCTACATGAATACCTGGTGCAAGAAGAGCTTGTTGGTCAGTAAGCATAAAACTTCTGCATGTGCAAGTTGTCTGTGCAACAGGTCAGTCTGCCACAAGGATTTTGGTATCCCATGGAGCTGAGATCTGAATCAAAATGAAGGCAGGCTGCAGAACAACTCTAATCACAAGGTAAGTGCACCCATTATCAGGCAAGTTTACAATTATGGTTTAATTCATGGTTGTGCACAGAGACAGAAACAGGTGGTGAAAACCCAAGCAACTGTGGATGTGCTTGTGCTCCATCAGAACACAGAAGAGCACTGAGACCAAAACCCCCAAACACCACCATAAAAAAAAAATAATCCCCAAACAAATATTTTTGAAGATGTAGTGACAAGTCCACAGTGCTAGTGTGGAGTAATACTAATACCCCTGCTGCCATCTGAACAACACAAAGGAAAAACTTCACTAGTAAGGCCAATGCTGCTACAAAATGTCCTTCACAAAGTCTAGCTCCAGCTTTCAAACAAAACTGACAAGTTTTGTAATCAATAGTAATTTCATACCATGTTTTCAATAAACAAATGTTAGTGTTTT
The DNA here is from genome assembly GCA_013399135.1 of Heliornis fulica. Lineage (NCBI taxonomy): Eukaryota > Metazoa > Chordata > Aves > Gruiformes > Heliornithidae > Heliornis > Heliornis fulica. The sequence continues at coordinate 809,772 of VXBZ01007846.1, read as the reverse complement.
CTTCTGAATCTTCAGTTTTCTGGAAATGCCGCCCCTCATAACTTGGCTGCACATCTGTATTCAGCATGTACAGAAAATTCTTCCTTAGGGCCTTTCTTAAATCATAGAATCACAGAATGATCAGGGTTAGAAGCAACTCCCAGAGGTCATCCAGTCCAACCCCCCTGCAAGAGGCAGGGACACCCCCAACTAGATCATGCCATGCATTATGACTGTTGGAAAAAAGCATGTCCTTGGTATCTCTCCCCTACAGACATACAGTTATATATATATATAAAAAGAACCTGGGATAAGTGTTTTATAGTTGCCTTGGCTTGGTTTTGTTTCTCTTCCCTGCCCCCATGCCTCACTGTGTTCTCCAGGATATCAGCTTAGGTTGCTGCCAACAGCACGAGGAGGGGATGGGAGACTTGCAGGCACCTGGGATTTCCTACAGGAATCTTTGGCAACCATGTCTTTTTATTATTTATTTCCTTATTTTTAATTCCACCCCCTTCAAGCTGTCATTCCTTAGCAGTGAAAATGAAAAGCTGCCATTTATGTGTGCACAACAATGAAGGCCTCTGCAGGCCACATGGCTCATGCAGTTTAATTTACTTTAATTCATTTTATATTGAACCAAATGATCTTCTTTGCCTTTTTTAATGGAGAGCCTTCAGCAGGCAGGGTGGGAGCCAAGCCCCCCTTCTGAAGAAATTATGAGCCCAGCTGCTATTAAAACTTGTGCTCAGATGATGTGCCCATCACAGCTCATGGGGGAGGAAGGGGCATCTTTAGCCACAGGTCTGTTCCTTCTCCCACTGATGGTGGAGGTGTAGGGCAGGAGCCTGATGGTGCCGTTACCTTCCAGTTCTGCTTCTTCCTTATTCGCAAGCTCTGTGTCACCTCTGTGGTCTCAGCTGGTTTGGAACCTGGGAGAGTCTCAGATTTTTTTTTGATAAATTTTGAATCTCCCCTTGCTCTTTGGAGGGTTTGCTTGCAGAGATATTCGAGGTACTGAGGTATTCAAGCTTGGAGACCTCGGGTTGCATCCCCCTAATGTAACAGTCTTCATGCTTCACACTTCCAGCACTCAGGGTTACTGGCCCTGTACTCAGACTGCAAATCCAAACCTCTCTTCTGGCCTTTCAGTTTGTACTTTGCCTTTCCTCAGTTTTTAAGTGTGAACTCATGCTATAAATCCAAGATGGTTCTTGATGCCATCTTAAACCCAAAGCTGCCCTTCCTGTGACGGGGCCGTGCTTGGAATATATGACCAGGTACTCAAGACTGGGAGAAGTGAATTCTCTAGCCCAATTTCCTTCACGTGTTCAATGTCAAAATGAAAAGATGTATTTGAAGTAAGCAAAGTTTAATGCTAATTTTTTAGCTAATTGTTTCTCTTTTTTTTTTACCTAATTTTGCTATTTTCAAAAGTGATCTTTATGGAACAAAACAGGCTTATGAAATATGTTTCCAGCCTTTTCCAGTTAAGTGTCAGCTACACACTGGAATGGAAGGTGATAATCCAAACTCATTTTAGGTTGGATAAATGGTCTGGAAATTAGGGTGGGAGGGGGCTAAAGGCAGTCCAGAAGTGTGAGAGCTGGAATGAATGATCTCTGAGAAAAGACTAAAAAAGATTGGTGTTGCTCAGTTTACAGAGAAGATTGTGGGGAGATATGAAGACTTAGATGTGTGTTAAAGAAAAGAATCTGATCTTGCTCCAATCACAGTGGATATGGAGAGGTAAGAGCCTTGAAAGAACAACATTCAGAGGTGGTCCCTAGCACTAGAGAGGCTATGCAAGTATTGGTTTTCACACACAGTATTCAGAGAAGACCTGAATCTCAAGGAGCAGAATGAAAACCCAGACATGCTTTAAAAGTGAACTTCCAAAATGAAGAAAATCTGAACGACCTGCTCAAGTTTGAACGTGGAATGGTCAAAGCCCCTGATATCCCATCCATGGGCAAGTTTTATCATCTGTTACTGACTGCCAGCACAAAGGTTCTGCAAGGAAGCTCAAGATTAGATACCTCTATCCTGTTCACAGCTGCGTTGAACTCCAGACCTGACAGTGCAGCCATCTCCACTTCAGGCCCTGTATTATGGGGAGCTAGAGCCTGCTGTTCTGACTAGTTAAGTGGCAGAAAAGTGCTCAGTGTGTATATATATGTTGAAAAATCTCCTACCTAGCTTCTAGGTAGCTTTCTACCTGCTATCATTCGGTGACAGCCAGCCAGAGTTCACAGACTATAAGCTAAGCTTCAAGCAGAAACACTGCTACAAGCACATGGGGAAGAAGGGAGTAACTTTCTGTCTGGCAAGTATTAATATAACATATTAGAAACAACTTGATATCTTGGTCAAAGTTAATGTGCCTACAGACCAACAGAATTTTTCTAACCCAGAAAAAGCTTACCTGTAAAACAACTGAGCTGAAAAATAAGATGTGTGGCACTGTGTTGGCCTGCAGAAGTACCCTGGGTCATCAGGCTTGGGGAAAGAGCTTAGCTATGTGGTTACCAATTACAATTTCTATGGCATCCTGGGGTTCTCTTGGAGCTCTCCCATCCTAGTTTGATCTTGCTTAATTTGTTACACCAGATCTCATCCTTGGTTGGCTTAATGGATGCAGTGTAGACAGTAGGATAAAAATAAATCCAGATCCATAGTGGTAGGTAACAGCAGTCTCAGATGTCAAGGGACAGTGAGACCATCAACAACATCCTAAGACAAAAAGGGACTTCAAAAAAGTGAGAAACATTGCTATCCAGAAAAAGGTATTAAAAATGAAGCATCTGTGCTCTGAGTCATTATAGGCCCTTGACAGATGTGATCTTACCAGCCTCCCACTGTAGCTGCAAATAAAGACCCCTTCTCTTTCTTCTCTCCCGACAAGGATTAATGAGTACTTGGGATAGCTCTCAGACAAGCAAGCAAAGGCTGTGAACCTTTTCCAACGCTGCAATTTATCTTGGGAAGACTATTCACATCACTTTTCCCTCCCTCCCCAGGCTGGATTATGCTCTGACCTAGCACATTAATCTCCCAAAATAAAATAATAATAATAGAAGGAAAAAAAAGAGCTGGACAATTGCCAGATATAAATTAATAACCATCTCAAATAGCCCTGCTGTGCAGGAGCAAACTGCTCAAGTCCCTTGCCACCCATGTCATTTGTAAGCAAAACTATTCCCTGTTTAGATATCCCCTTAAGTGCCCTGTCTGAGACTTTCAGCGATTAATGATACCTTGCATCTACACAGTGCCTTTCCTGCCAGAAAGTTTCTTTACCAAACACAAATAATGCACATTGCTACGTTTGCCACTGAAGTGTAGGCAGTACTATGTGTTGGAAGGGGCAGCATGACACAGCTGTGTGGGTAAAAAAGCATGGAGAGATATTTCAAAGAGAATGTAGTGACAAAGTTGTTTCAACAGTTATGCCTAGTCTACATGTGGTTTTATAATGAAAATATTTCTTTGCCCGTGGTTAGAATTGGTGCTGGTTTATGTGGCATCAGTAGGTTACATTTTATACTGTTACTACTTTGACTCTAGCTGAAAGCCAGAGACAAGTGCTTTCAATTTCTTTCCATTAAGTGAAATGTACTTCAGAAATATCTATTTACAGAGATCACTCAGAAAATAAAGCCAACCAGTAAAGCAGTTATCTCACTGCTAGCACCTATTCACTCTTGAGTAATGCTTACTCTGGGCTTTAGTTACTTGCTGGCATTACCAAAGCCTTGCTCAGCTCTGCCGTGGCTCAAAACCCAAAACTCACTACTCAGGTGACTTTCAGATATTTGTAATTTTTATTCTTCCATGCATAGTTCATGCTGCAAGTATGTTGTAAATGTAGCAGATTATCAAAGACAAACATTGTATATCAAAGAGATCCTTACCTTTGACTTGACAGCCAGGATGATCTTAGGCAGGGCAACAATTAGGCATTTCAATGCGATGGTGAGGTACTTCAGCACAAAGTCTGCGATCCCCACAATCCACATCAGGTCGAAGAAGTCCAGCCTCTCAAGGTTGGGTTTCAGAAATATAAGGCTGAAAGGCATGACAGCAAGGCTCAAATACCAGCCAGGAGAACCCCACTTATGCTTCCTGATACCAGATATATCCACTGCTAGCAAAAGAAAGCTGAGAAACTTCAGTGAATTTCTCAAGGACAACAGCAATAAGATGCAAATGAGTCCCATGGTTCCACTGGGCCCTTTGGCTTTGTACTTGCCCATTTTGACTGAGGGCAGCAGGTTTGCCCACTATTAGAAAACAGGACCCAAACACATGCAAAACCTGTTTTGGAAGACTGCAATCTCTATATCCTGCAATCCACACTGTAGAAGAGCCTCTGGTCTAATGACAGTGCCTTTAGTCCTCAGGGTTGCCTTATCAGATCATAAATGCTTATCCTTTGAAGTCTGGGTTATCAGGAGTTATGATTCCTTGGAAAGTTGCTGAATCACAGAAGGGTTTGGATTGAAAGGGACCTCAAAGCCCACCGAGTTCAAATCTCCTCCCATGGGTAGTGACACTCTCCACTAGCCCAGGGTGCACAAAGCCTCATCCAACCTGGCCTTGAACCCTGCCAGGATCCAAGGACAGCCACAGCTTCTTTGGGTACCCTGCACACCTTTCCCACCCTCCCTGTGAAGGATTTCTTCCTAATACCTAATTCTGGCCTCAGCTAGAGGCCATCAGTCCTTGTTCTGCCACTCCCTGCCCTTGTCACTAGTCCCTCTCTATTTTTCCCTTTAGGGACTGGAAGGTGCTCTAAGGTGTCTCTGGAGCCTTTTCTTCTCCAGCCTGAACTAGCCCAACTCAATCTGTCTCCAGAGCAGAGATGCTCCAGCACTCCAACCATCTTTGTGACCTCCTCTGGACTTGCTCCAACAGCTCCATGTCCTTCTTGTACTGGGGACCCCAGAGCTGGATGCAGTACTCCAGGTGGGGTCTCACCAGAGCTAGCCACTCTGGTTTTGATGCAGCCCAGGACATGGTTGGCTTTCTGGGCTGCAAGCACAAATCTCCAGGTCAGGCTGAGCTTCTTGTCCACCAACACCTCAAAGTTCTTCTCCTCAAGGCTGCTCTCCATCCATTTACCACATGTCCTGCTTGCTATTTTGCTGAGGCATGTGCAGGGCCTTGCGCTTGGCCCTGTTGAATTTCATGGCCAAGACCACTTCCTCCTCTGAGGCTCCTCCCACACGCAGAACTGCTGCGGGGCAGCGGTCTCTAAAGCTACTTGTGCATGTGAAACAAACTGGTGACAAAGGAAGCACGTTATTAGACGTGGCAGAAAGGTCAGAACTTCAGGTGTGTCATGCTCTGACAGTGGCTTGCCACTGAAGCAGACCAAGAGCTGGGCTGTGTTAACTAACAACTCTTAGCCCAACCAAGGATCCAAATATGTAGTGCCCCTTAGATAATATTATTGAGAGGGCTGAACATTTAATCTTTAAAGGGGAGGCCAGGATGGCAAAACTTCACATAGCAATGGGCAGAAGCTACTGACCTGAGCAGCAATGAGGACTGGACCCTACTCAGTTGGGAAAAACAGGATTCTTCTTCAGGAAATTTACCTACTAAAGCCTCAGGGTAGAAAGGAAAAACTTAACAAAACAAACAAACAAAAAAAAAAGGTAAAATAACCAACCCAGAATGAAAAGCCTGAACATGAATTAAAAATACTCACAACACTGGCACAGCACAACAGGTAAAATTACACCCTAAAAACAGAAACAGAGTCAGAGACTTTACTACTAGTCATGCACTACAAACAATCAAAAATTAAATAAATCAGGAAATGAAAAATAAATCAGAAAGAAACAAAACTGAAGCAACCTATTTCTAATTTCACAGGCTTGCCTTACAAATAGGTACAGGTCCACAGTCTAGGCATAGCCCAGCTGATGCCTGTGACACAGATTGTATTTGCAATCTGAAGTCTCCTTCAGTGGGACAAATGAAACTTTCATGGGAAAGGTAATTCCTGCAGTTTCTGATTCTAATATCAAAACTACTTTCTGGAGTAACTAGGTTTGGTATTGCTCTGTTTCTTCCTATCTAAGAACATCCCCTTGCTTAAGTTCTGTATCTTTGCTTCCTAAAGTCATTGAATCCTGGCTTTATGCTAAGCAGGGATAGTACTGAACCAAATCCATGGGTACTAACTTTTCTTTATTTTAGAACCACTTTAGCAAGAATTTTGAAGTAGAGACTATCTTAATTACCCCAGATCCAAATGCCTCCAAGCCCTGAGGATATCAAAGTAAACCACTCCTATTTCATCTCCAGTTTATCTCCTGTAATAGACTCAAAGCTTCATAGGCTGAAGAGAAAACAGTATCATAGAATCATAGAATCATAGAATGATCAGGGTTAGAAGTGACTCCCAGAGGTCATCCAGTCCAACCCCCCTGCAAGAAGCAAGGACACCCCCAACTAGATCAGGTTGCTCAGGGCCTCATCCAACCTGGCCTTGAACTTCTCCAGGGATGGGGCATCCACCACCTCCCTGGGCAACCTGTTATAGTATAGGCAAAGGCAAATCACTGGTTCAGGTTCTTATTTGCTTCCAACACCTGCTCTTTATGTTTAGTCACAGTAGTCAAAATGGAAATTCAGAAGTCCCACTGTAAAACAGTATCAACCCTGCTTTGATACATAACAAAACTGCAAAGGTATGTGCTTCAAGCAGAAACACTCAGGAATATCATCACATCCTGGCCCATTTAGACCCTGGTTATGTCATTTATTGATAGGAGCATAGTCCACTGGTAGAAGCAATGCACACGTTATTTTCCTCCACTGAAAGGTGTTACAAAGGTGTAACAAAGACAGCAGATACCTTAAGCATGCATGCTTTCTCCTGAAGCTTGGGGAAAAGTGGGCTTCCCTCTTTTCCTCCCTGGAAATTAATCACTTCTTCCATCATGTACAACATAAATTTTACCCACCTGTTGTACAGCTGCTGAGAGCTGAATGTGTAAAGCAAATACAAGGTGTTTCCTGTGAGAAAGGCCAGGATCCAGAAGACAACCAGCACTGATCTCTTCTCCTGGGCAAGAAAAAGAAGCAAAGATAAATTCTAAGTCTCAAGGGTTGTACTGAGCCTTCGACTGCTGAAAAAATGCAGAACCATCCCAAGGGACACAAATATGCAAGTAGGTGTTCAGTAATTAGTTTATTTACATTGGACTAAGACTCAGAAACAGGCTGCTAGGTGAAGACATATATAAACACAAGTAGAAATGGCTCACTCACCTAACCTTTACAAATAAAGTAACTTCAGAGAAATTAATCAAAATATAAGATGAAAATTAGAGTCTTACTCATAGAACACAATTTTCAAAGTTGAGATCTTTCCTGGGACATCAAAATTATCCTGATGCTTAAAATGCGAGAAGCAGATTAAAAAAAGTCAGTTCCATATATTGTACTATAATTCTGAGCTGTCACCTGTTTGGAATGACACTTCATTAAGGGGGTGATCCAAAGTCACTTAGAAGAAGGCTTAGCTAAATCAAATTTAACATTGCTACATGCAGCACATATGGCTGTTGCCTGAATGTGTGGAGGTTCTAGAACAGAAATAATTAGAGGTCAAAAGAAGTGCACGTTTTGCATTTCCAAAGACATAGAACATTATAGACGGAAGCTGGATGGCAGAAGATCTTGTCCTGGGTCTTGGCCTAGTGTACTTTTGGAGAGTAAATTTTACCCCTGGGAGGAAAAACCCGAGCATTTTTCTTATGAGCTGATTTATTAAGAAACTAGCTCTTTGTAGCTATTCAAGAGCCAGGGATGTTAGGTTGAGATTTAAAGCAGGCAGATTAATGGGGACGCTGCTAGAAAGACAGAGGTGCAAAGTGCAAGGCAACAGCAATCTATTACATGATTGTGCAATTTATTTGTTCATTTTGTTCATTCAGCATGGTATCACAGCTATTCTACTGCTGCTGGTAGATATAAGTAAACACTTGTGCTACCCATGTAATTTTTACAAAAAAACAATTCTAGTCTTGTGCTTTTAGTACTGTTGAAGTATTCTCCTGACACAGAAGGTCATACAGCCTGTAAAGATCTGGTTTCTTTATCTTCTACGTACATTATCAACAGAGCATTATAAAGATACTAAAAAGAATCTATAAAATCCTTCAGCTGAACATCTCAAAACATTATCTAAACGCTAATAAATTAAATCTCATCATTAACTAGTGAAATAGGTTTCATCACTTCTGCTATACATAGAGGGAAACTAAGGTGCAGAGAAGTGCTTGAAGATGCACTGCTAGTCAGAGGGAGAACAGAAGCTGACTGCATCTCCCCGGGTTTTTCTCTTTGTTTTCACTATGCCACACTTTCACAAAAATGCAGAAAGGAAACCGTGGGAGAACATCAGTGGGGACAAGCAGGAAGCAGAAGTGAGGATTACAGCACAGTACATTCTGACAGATCTGTATCTCTGCAATGGCTTTCAACCCTACACTGCAAAAGAAGGTTCAACACAGATCTTGTTTTGTATACAAAGACCAGTGTGCTTGGGAATGCAAGAGAGTAAGATGCTGTACTCACCTTCAGAGCAACCTGCTCTCGGAGTGTTGAGTTGGCATATGCGAACGTACTGGCCATACCAATGCACACGGCAATCCCTGCAGGGCAAGACACTGTCTAAGGATATAAGGCCAGGCAGGAGGATTTTCAGTCCTGAGCCATTTGATGTCAGCATCTCAAGTTAAAAAAACCCAAACCATTAAGTGATAGTCTGAGATATAAAATATGCAGGCAACTAAACCAAGGCAATTTGGATTCATACAAAGATCAAATTCAAGCTAATGAAAACGAAGCTACTGCAGAGAGCATTTGCCACCCAAACCAGTACAGACACTGTCCTAATGTCAGGTTCTGTGCTGGAGGTGAAGTGCTGTAAGCTGTGGCTGCACTCTGCAAACCAAACTCAGCTAGGTGACTGTATTACAATGGCAGTTCAGCAGCTCATGTGGGACAGGGCACACTACCAAGCCAGACAGGATACCAGGTCTAAAGAGCAAGATCTTGCAGACTTGCATCGATACCTGGCTTTGGGAATACTGGCAGAGTGGACTAAACCCAAGCATTATTGGCTTCCCTGTGACCAAAATCAGCATACTACTCCCAGAATGAGTTAGGATCCTCAAACATGCTACACATAGGGATTTGTAGTAAAGCAGGATTAGGTAATTAGATTTTACATCACCATTGAGGAACCAAAATAGTCAGGTGCCATTAAAGAAACACAGATAGATAAATTCTTTAGAGAATTCTGAAGACCTCAACTGTAAGTTGTAACTGCTGATGCTCTTTGGCTTGATTTCACCACTACCATCCTTCCAGCTATACAAGTGCCTCATCCCTCTGAGCCCTTCTGTGTCATAGAAAGGCCTTTGTTAATCACTAACATATACTCACCCCCTCTCTCCCAGAGAGAGGACTGAGGGAGAAGCCTGGTAACATCTTCAGCCCCTACATTAATGTTAAGGTGAGATTAGGCAAAGGTACAGAACTGATCTCCTCCAGGTCAGGACAGGAAAACACTGGGACTGACACAGGTCAAACTGCTTGGACTGAAGGTGAGGTGAATTTACCAAATGCATTATCCCATGCATTTGAATACACTCCCCCTTCATGCCAGGCTACCTCTGGACACTGTCATGCAGATAAATGTATCAGACACCACAGCACAATAAGCTTCCTAACCACCCTCTAGCACACCCACAATCCAAAAAAGAGAGATGCTTACCAAGCTTATGCTGGAAACAAACTTTAGCCAGAAGGATCAAGATGAAGGGAAGTCCTTTCTGCAGCCAACCAATCACAGCTTTTAACTCTGAAAGAGCTGGGGCTGGCGTTCCAGCTTGCTCCTCACTGCCTTCCTCAGCATGCCCATGGCGGTCCCCTCCTGCCATGTGCAGGAGAGATGAACCCCGATGATGGCCATGGTGGAAATGGTGGGACGACTGCCGGTGGTGAAACGGGGCACCTTCTGTACGACTGGTCCCCTCCTCCCTTGGGGCTGGCATCTGGATGAACACCTCCCCACCTCCTGCTGAGGAGCCCAGAACCAAACCTGACTGGAACGGCGTGGCTGTGATGGTGGCCGACGGGATACCTGCCAGGCCTGAGAACAGCTGTTGTGGTGAAGAAGCTTCAGCCTTCAGACTTTCAAACACTCCACTCTCATCCACGCTGGCTTCAGAACTCACTGTCTGGCTCCGGTTTCTGTGGTGGATGGAGATTAGAGAAGAGTGACTGCATGGAAACGAGTGCCACAGAGCTTCTCAGCCTTTTAGCCCAATCCTGACTCTAATCATTTAAGAGTTCTTCACACACTATCACAATAGATGGGTCTCCAGATGACAGATGCTTTTCCCTCTATTTGCTGTTGGAAAAATCACAGTTGCAGAACTAGAGGCCAGTAACCAGACTCCCAAGGTAAGATCAGACTAATCAAAATGTACCAGTTCCTTTACTCATGGAACAGAGTTCCCAAACACCCTCTTTACTTTTGGAGGAACCAAAGAAATAACACATCCAATATAAAATTCTACATCTTCTATAATGATTTTAATATTTAAAGAAAAATGTACAAAACCCTAAGTAACTTTACATAGCACAACCAAGACAGGTCACACTAATTCGAAATAAATTGATCAAGCTTCCTCAAAGAAATAACATACCCCCAAAATCTTCTGTCGTTCTTTAGGGATGACTCCTACTTGCTTACTGGTGAATAACACAAACATGAGACAGAGTCAACTGGGGAAAAGAAGCACTAAGAGCTGCTTGTGTGTCCTTGACTCAACAAATACTTTAAGTGAAGGGTGTGCTCATAGGCCAAGGGAAATTGTTTTATTTATATTCTCAGCAAACTTGACATGAATGTACACAAATTACCAGGCACTGGACAGAAACAGATCTGGCACTGATTCTCTCCCGACCTTGTTGGATTATAACCAGATTTCAAAACCAAAGTCTTAAATATCTTCAACCTAAAGGAAAATGGACTTTATTCACCTGAACTCAATGTTGTGGTGCTGAAATAAATTAGTGTAAAGTTTAGATGACAGGGAGCAATACAGGTAACAGGTAGAACAACCACTAGGCAGCAAACGGCTGGCAGACAGCAAATACCTCTCTTAACTTGCAAAAGCAGAGTAAAGAATAAATAAAGCTCAGCAAGAGGCAAAGCCCAAAGGCATGTTGCAGAACTTCAGTCTCTCTTGATTTTAATCCTTGGAGATCTCTAACTTTAGAAATAGTGGTCACAAGCTGAGACCCACACATGCAGGAACACAGAGGGCCCTTAACCCTCTCTCCCATGGGTTCAAATGCCTCCCCAAGTATCTTACAGGGCACAGAGCACTGCCTTTCATCTCCCTCTAGAGAGAACTTCAAACCTCTCTGGGCATACCTTCCCACTAAGTAAACTCCTAATAAGGCTTTTTATAGCTACACCCCATTCCCACTGTCTCTTTGCAGGCTCCAGCACGGAATCAAGTCAACAAGACACTGCACGCCTCTTTTTGGTTCAAAACATTTGTCAACCAGCTCCTGGATTTTATGCCTAACACTACAATTCTGGGATGTAGGCACAAGACAGGGACATAATGTAACTGTACTTATGCCTGGGAACATAACAAACAAATTGGGTGGAACCCAGTGTTATAAAGACACAACTATTGTTTTAAACAATACTACTAGGATACATGACAATGCTTTCAGCAGGAAGGAATTCATCAGGGACATTTTTAAAAAGAAATAAACAAGGATGAAATTGTGATTTTGCTGAAGTTAACAGAAGACCTGTTGAAGACCAGCAGCAACAGCATTCGATTTTGCACTGAAAAAACCTTCAGCCTTTGTTACTGACAATATGTACTTGCAATGTTAAAAAATAGAAGTGTTTATAAAAACAGCTGGCATTACTCTGCTTATCTTTTGCACTCAATAATAAACACCTATCCCAAATATATTTGAACCATTCAAACAGATCCCTAAGTGCCTTACAAGTTTGTGCAGACTCAGGGAGTTCTACATTGCAGAGGAGGAGATACATCTTACATGCCCCACAAGCCCCATGCTTGCCTGCTCATATAAAACCCACAGATTGCACCAAAGCTTGGGCAGCATCATGCAGAAAAAGTTGAAGATGCCTTTCTTCACCCCTGAAATTAAGAATGGTACCATACTACAAGTGGTATCTACTATCAAGCTTCACCTCTATTTGCAAAACCACTAAGAAGCACTTAGTAACCATCTTTCACTTACAATCTCATCTCAGCCAGAACAATGAAATTTGTTAGTTCTATCTTTGTCTTAGAGTAATTAGATTAGTTTCTTCTTTAGAAAAAAAAAAAAAAGTCAAGCCTTAACCCTGCAAAAGCACAAGGGAATATCTAGTACCAGTACAACAACAGTGGCAAGCCTCCCTTGCTGATGTTATAATTACAGAAATGAATTAGAGGCATTCTACCTCTTAATATTCACATACATGAAGCTAGATACAGATTCTGGGATAATGTAAAGGATCACCCAAAATCCTTATAAAATGCCAAGTTATAGTTTTTGTGAGCTTCAGATCAGTGCACTTCTTTAACACCTTCACAACAGAAATACAAACAGCCCGTGTTCATACAGATCGATCTTCTCAGACTGATAGCACTTAGGATCCCCACAGGACTGTGCCATCATTCGCTCCTCCAGAGCTCCACAATGTTCTGCCTGTGCTAAGCCAACTATCTCCTCAGGTGCTGTACTGGATCATGAAACCTGACACACTCTAGTCGGTAGCAGTTGGTAACTGGCGGGAAGGTGAAAAACCTCTAAACTCTCCAAACTTGAGCAGAAAGCCTGGCCAAACTACGAGCATAGCAAGTATGTGTCTTTCTTACTTTTGATCTTTTATCCTCTACAATACACCATACACTTAAATTGGGACATTCCTCTCTGGAGAGGAAAATGGAGGAAACAAAAGAAGGAAAAAGATTTACCTCTCAGGAGGAACGTTGTCGGTGTTGCTGCTATGCCGTCTCTGCATTTTCCTCAAAACCTTAAAACACAACACGCTCAACATTAACCTTGTAGTTGAACAGTTCCCAGAGTGACTGCTAACAAAGGCCCACAGAGTCAGAGGGTTGTGAAACCCATTCAGCTAGTGACATGGCTGGTGTAAATAATTTGTGTGTCTGACGGCGCACCTCACGCTCGCGTTTGATTCTTAATACACTTGTGGAGAAACACTTTCAACTGGCAAGTGGAAGCACACATACACTGGTCTCCAGGCAGGGCAGGAGCTAGTCAGAGCTCCTTCTGTGGTGTCTGGCAGTCACAGAGAGTGTACAGCTGTGTGATGGCATGGTACAGAGCTTGCAGACAGCTAACAGAGTAGCTCTCGATGGGATGTGAATCTGGAAGTTAAATCTGTTCTTCCTCTTCTGAAGAAACCAGCTTTGTAAAGCAAAACTGAAAGGAAAAAAAGAAAATGTATAACCATTTTTAATGAAAATACACGATCAGCTTATTTTATAAAAGCAACCCATTCCTTTTAAACCCCCAAAATGCCATTAACAAACTCTGCACAATGGTCATATATAATATGCACAGGTACAAAAGAGCCTATGTTCCTGCTCCACTCATTCTGGAATTGTCAAAATAAATAAAGTAAGGCCTGGAATGGGAAATCTAAAAGCACTGAAATTGAAATAAGTTCAGGAACATTTCCAGGGCAAGGAGGGAAGCTCTTTATTTAAATATTTAAATCTCTGATTTCAAGTGCCTAATTTTAAGGGTACAACCTCAAACACATCATATCTTTTAAAATACAGTTAATTCAAAAGCAAAGAACATGGAATAATCGTCATCATCAAGGCACAGCACACAGTATCTGGCAGATAGTCTTACACTGGTTAATGCTACAGTAGTTATATAAAACCTGAGAAACGGGCTATTTCTGCAAGTGATTTGTCCAGGCTCCTGCAGGCATTTCATAGAACATTTAGAGAGACATTCTCTAAATATTGAAGTCTGATTCTGCTCAGCCCCAGAGTACAACAGCTATGGAATAAAATGTGAAAGACTAGAGACTCTAAATTCTTTGGAGTATGAGAAGTTATAACATTCATAACTTTTCATAGTGCACAAATATACATATATAAATGTGGAGCCCTCGATCTGCATTCTGCAAAGGTCAATGGCTCCGAGAACACTTCCTACCTGTCTGTAAGCAGAGGTGTGGAAACATAAAACCAGAAAATATTAAATACTTCTTCCCTCTATTTCACCTTTTCATTTGTATTCTTCACTTTTGGTGACATATGAGCCCTTGCAAAATTGCCTTAAATTAAATTTTATCCTTTAGTAAAGCCCCTCCCCTACAGAGAGGATGCAGGAAGCTGCCATAATACCAAAATCTAATTCTAACCAAAGTTTTCTGGTACCTTAAATTAACAACACTCACTTAACTACAAATTTTGATTTTGTAACTCCCAGGTTTTTAACCTCTAGTTATACATGTGGTGTTTTCAAGGCCAAAATTTGTTATATAAGGATCTATATAAGTTTTATAGATTAAAAAGTACGTATCAATGGTACTTTTTTCCAGATTTTTTAAACCTGCATTTGTAGTAACAACATTTAGTTCTTTGGGAATCCTTTACGCTTTCCTTGCAGTAAATGTTACTTAATCCTAACCTGACAGTCTATCTGTTGAGTTCATATATAGTATTATCTTCTTTTTAACCAAAACCGTAATTAAGGTATGATGAAAAGTACAAACCAGGCTGAACCATACAGGCAGAGCTGTTCTACCTGTGAACAATTTAGGGGTCACTGCTTATAAAGAATCTGTCCGTCTTCCCTTGCTACAAGCGGAGAACTAGAGATACCTCTGAAACTTGGAAAATCCTTTACTCCCTTCTGGACTATGAGAAGTCTATGAGAGATGGTAATGTGGGGTGAGATCAGGTTCCAAAATCACATGCAGCTCTATGGGGAGACACTTTTTATTTTGGCATGAAGGGACAGTGACATGAATACGAAGTAGTGAAAATGCAGGACTTCATCAGATGTAATCATTTGTTCTATCCACGGTCCTACAGATTTAAGATCAGGCAGAATTTAAATGGCTATTGTTCCAAAAGGCACATAGCTTCACCATCATCTGGTCCTGCCTTTTCCAGATTAGGGGTTTTCATCTTGCAACATTTTGACATTTTTTAATAGTACCTGAACAACAGGTTTAACCGGAGTTGCAAGGTGCCAAGGATGGGAGAGATGGGAGCTCAAGAGGATGCAGACATCTCGTACATGGAGTCCTTCAGATAATCCAAGATGGTCCAACTTTCAAACTCATCACAGGTCCTTCGAGGTGAACAGGTAAGGCACCTGGATCACAGTGCTCAACAGTCGCATCTGTAAGAAGCACATGCAGAGAATCATTTTCACCATGGCACAGCGACTTTGACGTCTCTATCTCCTTGGGAAAGGCGGAGAGGACAGGTACCCTTGGTGTCTCAACCCTTGCATGAGTGTATGGTCCTACAAAGCCATGTTTTTCGGAGACTGGCACCTGCAGCCCTGCTCAGCCCGCGGCAGTGCTCAACCCGCCCTGTGGCCCCGCAGCACAGGCACTCCCTGAGCTCCCGCTGGGCTGTACCCCGTGTGTATAAATAAATATATCCGCTAATGTACTTCTATATACACGCACATATTTACAGACCCAGAAGTACAGTTATATACATACACCTATACGCGAATACACACAGAGACAAGCCAGGCCTTCTTTTCCCACTAGGGGAAGGAGGTTCCCGCCGGACTATGGAGCCAAATGCCCCAGCGGGGGCGGGAATAAGCCGGCTGCAGGGCGTAGC
>VXBZ01007846.1:707832-782523 GCA_013399135.1 Heliornis fulica | reverse complement strand
CCTTGCTGAAGTCAAGGTAGGTGACAACCACTGCTCTTCATCTGCCCAGCTGGTAATGACATCGTAGAAGGCTATGAGGTTGGTCTAGCACTATCTTCCCTTGATGACTCCATGCTGACTGCTCCTCATAACCTTCTTCTCTTCCAATTACTTGGAGATGGCATCCAGAACAAGCTGTTCTATCACCTTTCCAGGGACAGAGATGAGACTGACTGGCCTGTAATTACCTGAGTCCTCCTTACACTTTTTGAAGACCAGAGTGACATTGTCTAACCTCCAGTCCTCAGGCACCTTTACAGTTCTCCAAGACCTGTCAAAGATGATAGAGAGCGACTCGGCAATCACCTCCACCAGCTCCCACACCACACGTGGATGCATCGCATGAGGACCCATGGATTTGTGCACATTGATCCCACCTAGATGCAACCAGAGCACCTCCTCCTCAACCAGAGGGAAGTTGTCCATTTCTGAAACTATCTTTCTTCCTTTCAGGGCCCAGGAGACCTGAGGAGGAGTCTTTGAAGTGAAGACTGAAGCAAAGAAGGCATTCAGTATCTACTTTCTCAGCATGACCTGTTAACAGAACACACCCCTTGTTCACCAGAGGACCCACATTACCCCTAGTCTTCCTCTTGCTGTTCACATACTTAAAAAAACCCTTCTTATTATACTTTATGTTCTTTGCCAACTTCATTTCTAGGTGGGCTTTAGCCTTCCTTGTCACGTCCCTGCAGGCCCTGACAACATCCCTATACTTCTCCCAAGTGCTCAGACCCTTTTTCCACAATTCATGGACCTTGTGCTTCCCTTTGAGTTTATGCATGAGCTCCCTGCTCATCCACACAGGTCTTCTGCCACCCTTCCCTGATTTCTTACTCACAGGGACGCACTTATCCTGAGTTTGGAAGAAGTGCTATTTAAACACTGACCAGCTCTCATAGGTGCCCTTACCTTCTAACAGCCTAGCCTATGGTATAGTTCTAGTTAGGGCCTGGAAGAGATCAGAGTTTGCTCTTCTGAAGTCCAGAGTAGCAATCCTAGTTTTTGCTTTACTTAGCCCAGCAAATTTTTACTGAGCACAGCAAATCCTAAACATGAGTCTTGATTCTGATTTGCTTTTTAAAACACACATTTTTTTTACTTCCCTTGTCATTTAGCTGCACAGGTTTGAGCTTTAGTATTTGTTTTGTCTTGTGCTAGTCACTTAAACTGCATGCACACTAATTCCTTTAGCCTAGCACCATAATGTGATATTTCTTCTTCAGTCATTCTAGTCATGGAGAGGTGGGGGAGGAGGTAGGAAGGAATTCTCTAACTCAGCAAGTTACACAGAAGATGGAGTTCAGCAAATTACTGGTGCTTTAATAAGTCCTCTGCATTTCTCCATGACCCGAGGTAAACAACTTATATGCAGATGGAAAAAAATGCTAACTTCAAAACCTGAGGGGAATGATGGGAAGGTACTCAATTCTTAATTTTTGATCCACATCTAATTAAACAGGCAGCTCTAAGATTTTATATTTTTTTTTGTCAAAGAAGGTCTGACTTGTGTAGACAATACACATGTTGCTACATTTTCACTTTTCAAGGCAGTTATATGACCACAGATTTTTCTTAGAAATCATGGTTCTTACTAGGTTTCTTAGAATGACATTGAAATTGATACAGTTTCTCCTGTTTTTCCTATGGTAAAATAACTAAGTATCCCAGTAAAAAAAGTAAGAAACTAATTCTGGCTAAAAAGCTTGTCTTGTGGAAGCTTTTCTAGTAAGCTTTTCAATTAAGGGGACAGAAGACCACAAGCTATAGTTGCAAAAATGGGAGGCAGGTGTTAACTCACGTGAGATTACTAACGGTGATTACTATTGGTGAGATTACTATTAATCTCTTTCTATATTAATGGTTGAAATGAAGATTAGCACCTGATTACTTGTCAGAAGCTTCCAATAAAATCTATCTCTCATTTATCCAGTATGTTTTCTGTCTCTCTGCATGCACCTATAGAGTAATGGTAATAGGAATCAAGGTGAATGGGAGTCATGTCAATTGTCTGCATTGTTCCTGTCTTGCACAAAATTTTAAACTCCTCGGTGCAGGAAGGAAACGACATTTGAAGTTCCTATGACTTCTGACCATGGCCTCACCTGCAGCTTTTAATGTACCTGTTCATGAGTAATATGTCTCTCACACACTCAAAATCACAGTTTTGGGTATGTGTTTGTTGGGTTTAGGGTATTTTTGTTTGGGTTTGGGGGTTTTTTTGTTTGTTTTTAGAATATGGTTGAGTATGTCACACATGCTCAGCTACTTCAGTATCCTAAACTACTGACTATGCTATATGCATAAAAGCATTTCTCAGTTGTGTAATATGGCACTGGGTATGCTGTATCCACATCTTCAAAGTGAAAATTGTAGAATATTTGTAACTACAGTTACATAGCTGCTAAGTAATGGAAATTGTGCTGAGGAAATAAACATGTTTGTACAGGCATGAACAGGGTCCTTGTTTATCCAAAATGCCAATGCCTTAAAAATACACAATAAATTTTAAAACCACCAATCGTTTATAGTAGCAAAGTTATACAAACAAATGTAATAGTTCTCTTCTGCTGTCTTACTGTCTACTTCTTGTACCAGCCTACAGGCTTACTCCTATAGTAGCGTCCCAAGCGGTGTAACAGCGAGGATCAGCCAGCAGAGGTTACCACAGCATTTGGATGAAAGCGGGGCTCCTTGCTGTGGAGCCAGGCTGGCAGATGGCGCTTAGAGCTGAATTTCACTGGGCAAAAGTACAGAACACGAGTCATTACACTGCTCCAGGAAAACGTGTAGTGTGTCTGGAATTACTCCTGCACCTTCGGCCTGGCTACCCAAACCCATAAAATAAACTCATGTGAGGGATGCCTGGGCTTTCAACCTGTTGGGCTGTTGTGGGTGCTAATGTGGAAATACAGCCTATTGACAATAGTTGTACTAAGATGATATAAAAACATCTGACATTCTTAGAAGAGAGAAATGGGGGAGACCAGCTCAACTGCTGCCCTGTCATGGCGGGTCTCCTCACTCCACAGCAGAGCTGGTCTCTCCCCTGCACTCTGATAGTGTAGTGAAGGAGGCGCCTCCTGCCGAGTCGGGCTCTGGAGGTGTAAAGGTGGTCGAGGCCGGAACTTCTTCAGGGTTGACGCTCTCTGAGGAGGGCTGATGCCGGGGCATGGGCTGGACCCCTGATGCCTCCACATTCAGCCATGTTTCCCGCGTTTTTCTCCTCACGCTGCCCGGCCCCTTGGCGAGGGGAAGCCTGAGGTGAGGCAGCCGCTGTGGTTGCGAACGGGGCATCGGGATGGAGAGTCTCAGAAACGACGGGGTGAACTGAGGCCCGATAAGGAGGCTTCTGGGCAAGATGGGGCGTCGTGGCGCTCAGACTGGTTTCCTGCTGTTCATGAAGCTCCCTAAGTGTCCGTCCCTCTGCCGCTCTCTCCCCCGCTGCGCGGCAGTGCCGTCCGGTGGCTTCTCAGGGACAGCCCAGGTAAAACAGCAACTCAGCTTCTTGTTTTGTTAAACATGCATAAGGTCATGTTTTACCGTGTAATTACGTCTTAAACTCACTGTTTCCCCTTTGTGTCCCTGGTACATTGAGACTACGTCCGCTTGTGGTGTGGGGCGGGGGGTGACAGAGCCGCCTCCCCTCTGGAGGAGGAACGTGGGGCTCTCAGAGGCTGAACCGCCCCTCTGAGCCTCCCGTTCCCAGCCTCTCTCGCTGCAGAGCTCTGTGGTTCTGCTTTTTAACCTCCAACCCCCCTAAACCTGCTTTCATTTTTCTGAAGCAGTTCACTGACTGCTCTGGTTTTTCTCTCTCTGTTTTTTTTTTTTTCCTTCTCCCCTCCCTCCATTCAGTCCTTCAGGCCCCTATATATTTGTATATATTCTCCCTCACCCAGCTTTGCCTTGGATTTGCCTCAGATGCAGCTACTGAAGGTTGAAATAGGAAAGCAGGAATTCTCCCTCCTAGTGGAAATGTTGCTTTTTTAAGTAGGGAAAGGTGATGCAGCACTCTCCCCTTGTTTTTGATATGAGGGCATCTCTCTACTGTTTTTTTCCCCACTTCTTAATTTCTCTTCACTCCCACTTTAATCTTGCACCAGCTGTAGCTTTATAGTCTGTCAGTCCCTCTTTGTGTGGAGTGCTTATGCAAAACTTCATACTGTCTTGGTTGCAGGGTATGTTAAAAAGTATACCTATCCAAAGTTTCAGGAGAGAAAACTGGTGCTGTCCCTGGGACCTGGGCTGTCAGCTGGGCTGGGAAGTAGAGTATGAATTTTGTTATTTATGTTGCATTTCTCCCTAGGAAGTCCAATCTTGGACCTGGGTCCCGCTAGGCAAATGCATCTGAAAACTATGGGGCTTGCTTTGATAAGCCTACAGTTTCTTTTTCAGAAACAGGCGTTCTAAATCTATTAGAAAGTTACTGACAATGTCTAGCTTGCCAGAGAAAGCATTTGTCCTCGTTATGATGTCCTAGCTTGCTGACAACAGCAGAGAAGGCTTGCTTGCAGTGTAAATATGACTTACAAAACAGAAAGGTGTGCGTGCTATCTGGTCACAGTCTTTCATTATGAAAAGTTCTATTTAGAATTTGCTGTAACACTGAAATGGCAGCAGCATCAGTTAGACTTCTTTTTTCCCCAGTACTTATTTTTTTTTATTATCTCAAAATAAGCCTAGGTGAGTTGCACTCATGAACTCGCTGTATGGAAGCCCAGTTCTATGCTGAAAGCAATTTTAAAAATTTCCAATAAACAAACAATGATCTCCTCTATTGCTTAATGGCACCTGGGAAGACTAGTTCTCTGTTCAATGTGCTTTTCCCCTATCCTTCTAGTTTGTAAATTCAAGCTGGGTTCTATTTGTATCATTCATATTCCTGTTTCTAAAAGCTTTGCAGTTGGAAGTGAGAGGATTTACGGGTGACACGTGAAGCCAAACAGGAGTGTTGAATGCTGAGTGTTTTAACTGTTCAGCAATCACCAGCCAGGTCTGCTCCTAACACCATAATAAATTTGAAAATAGGTAAGAACTGTGTTAGTTTATCACCTGAAGATGGGCTAATGAAGTTTCAAACTTCTGTTCCTCTCTACAACTGTAGGTTGTTTTTTTTTTTCTTGTGTAAATGCTGAGGTTTCTATGTGGCCATCTACTCCAGCAGGAAACAAAAAAAAATGTGACATATTATGACACCCATGAAAAAATTGTGGGGCTAGTGACTGACAGCTCTGTTATTTCTGCAAGGTGAGTGGAATAAAAGTAAAACTTGAGTCTATGAGGATTTTGTTGCTTCTGTATATAAAATGGAAATTTCATTCAAGTTTTTGTTGTGGCTTTTTTTTTCTTACAAAAAGTAATAGATACAGAACTGTTGAGGAGCCATAATTTTTATAAAGTTAATTTTTTTCTTATCCTGAGTCCTACAACTGAAAAAAATGGTGTGGGGGAGGTGCAATTCCTTCAGAATTTATTAAGTGCTATAAGTTGGGTAAGGACTGAATGCTCTGGACCTCATCAGGATTCTCCCTGGCTCCCAGCCAGCTGGCTTTCAGGTACTTTCCATATAAAGAGCTGATATGTTGTGTTTGGGGCGGAAAGGGATTCGGATATTGAAACAAATTAAGCTATCTGTGAGCATCGTGAAACATTTTGTGATGTTACACTATATGCACTTGTCAGAGTCCTGCCCCATCAAGGTTAGAGGGAGAAGGTGCCTAGCTGGCAGTCACTTAATCAAAGGGAGATGTTGATTTCTCAGGTAACTCAGGCAGGGTGAGGCTTGCATGCTCTGTTGCTTTTAACAGTCAGATAATGAATGTGCTTTCCAGAATTTGTGTTTCTCATAGTGGAAGCGGCAGCTGCATGTGATCTGTGTTGCTGTCAAAGGAAAGTGAGATGTAGTTAATTCAGGTCCACACAACAAAGACATATTGATCAGGGCTCTTCTTGCTATAGTTGGATATCTGCAATAACAATGACTAGGACAATGCAGCAAGCCAGGATGGCAAAACCAAATACACTTTGTCTTAATCCAGAAAGCGAGCGGGATTACCACCTAGATTTGCTGTGATCATCGGCAGTTTCTGAGCAATTCTGGTACTCAAAGGGTCAGTAAGATAACAAAGTCCAGTGAAAAGGGCACATCTTGTTCATGTCATTATAAATACACTTCATTTGTAGCTATGAGTTTAAAATCATGGATTCAGTACAAACAGCTTGCAATGGATCAGTTCCACACAATTTAAAACCCCCTTATGTTTATGGTTTCTGGGTAAAGTTATACCAAGCTGCTTACAGTGGTACTGAATGTTGCAAGAATTATATGGAGTGGATATATATACATTGTTTCCTCTACTCCTCCAAGTAGTACTTGGATGTGGATGATTATGTGCTATATATTTAGTAGTGTTCATATTGTAGTGTATTTTTGTAGTGCAAGCTAAAAATCTTTGTATACCAGTTTTGTAATGAGTATTTTTAATTTTTGCTGAGGTATCCAACTCGTTGTCTGTCTTCCCACTCTTCCTTCCAGTCAGGTTCCCTTAATAGCTGAGTCTGTTTTTCTTTTGATCATGTTTTGTGCCAAAGAAAAATGGGTGCTAACAGGTTTGATAATTACTATAAAACTCTTCCCAGCCTTGTTCAGTTCTGATTATTCTATTAGTCAGAGTAATGGAGTGCAATGGCATGTTTGCTCTCACAGTTTTCAATATTTAAGGCCTTTCTGGTACAATATATTACTGGGATTGACTTCCGAGGCTGTCACCATTAGCTTTTGATTTTATGTACATGCTGTTTTATCTCAACATTCCCTTTTTGCTACTAGGAGTTAATCCTCCTTATCTTTCCTAAATTTGAAGGGCTTGGGTCTGTTAGCTCACTGTTTCTTCAGTTTTTACTAGGAACTGGCAGAGCTGAGTACTGGCATGCTTGGTGTCTTGCAAGACCGCCCTCTGACCAGTGTCAGTGCAGCCACACCAGTGCCACAATTCCTGTCAGTTTTTAGTTTTACTGCTATACCTCAAAGCAAGGTCTTTACCTTCACTACATCATTTGGCTACTGGCACCTTTTTTCCCTTACCTATCAGTATTGTCAATGTCATCTTCTTCAGCAGTATTTACGGCAGCAGACTTTTGTCTCCTCGCTGATTATATTAGCTTCAGTGATTGTACTTTCACCTCATTACTGAAATAAAGTTAACATTAATGAGAGTCATGCAGCTAAACCTCTGCTCACCTCTCTGGAAATTTATTCTAATGATGAAAAGGAGATGCATGTGGATCTATTTAAAAGCAAGCTAGCTTTTATCCCAACCCCCACCCAGCTACCTACCAAATTCAGTGTTAAATAAAGTCCTTTGTTATTAGGAGCTGGTGATGCAAAAGAATCCAAATACATTATACAACATTAACAAGGACAAATTATGTTGATTAAACACCAATCTATGCACTGGTCTGCTACAGGATTCCTTTATGACTCAAATTTCTGTGGTGTTGCCACTTCCAGAAAGGGTTTCTCATATCTGACTCCGACAATAAATAAGACATAAAGCACTTGGAGCTCCTAGGGGGTATGCTGGGAAAGTTCAAGATATTATCACGTGTAAAACATCAATTGCACCTATAAATGTGATGAGGCATTGCGAGGGAGGTGGAAATTATTTATAGAAGATACAGCAAGGCTTTAAACTGAAAGAAGAAATATAATTTAGATAAGCAAAGATAGTGAGATAAGACAAATATACATGATTCATATGTGCCAAGTAGAGAAGCTCATGAGGTCTTCTACTGATCAGAACTTGAATTTACAGTAAGAGCAGTTATTTTGCTACTGGTTGCTGCTAGGGAACCTATATCAGTAGACATGGTTTGTTTGTGGGTTGGTTGTTTAGAGAATAAGAATTCTGTTTTTATTAAATCTTCTTACAAGTGGTTACCGTTAGTCTCTCCTTGTGTATGAAACTAGACTGAGCCTGGTGTAGTTTAAGAGGTCCAAAATGGTTCTTGCTAAAAACTTGTGTACATTTTGAAGAGCTTTTATTAAAGGAAAAAAGAAAGTCCATCCCCCACAATGTTATAAGCAAACAAACCTCCTTTGGTCCACAGCTTTAAAGATACGTCTTACCAAAAAATACCACTGGCCTGTACAGCAAGTGAAGTGGTTTAGACCCTAAGTGTTAAAAAGTGTTTCCCTTAGGCTTGCAAAGAAAAATCCTAATCCAAAGCATGGTTGGCTCAGAAAAGGGAGTGAAATATTTCTGTAATGATAATGATGCTTTGACCTATTTCAGATTCCAGGGTGTAGAGGTATTTTTCTCCCTTCTGCCAGTTGTGCTTTTTGACCAGAGTTTGCAAGGAAAAATATGTAGACTTGTCACTAAAAGAGAGGCTTTCTAATGGGAAGACTGTTTAAGTTAGCCTTTTCAAATGTCAAAATCCTAAACAAAATAGATGAAGTTGGATAAAGGTAACCCTCTACAAAGGTTGGTGAAATAACATTATCGCCCTGTGGCAGAGGGAGAAATTGAAACACAATGTTTAGGAGATATCAGTCTTGTCAGATGATGCAGCAGGAGTGGGCAGGGGCAGAGCATCCAAAACTGGCCCCTGGATTGCTGCCCTGTTCTACCTTCTCTCTCTGAGGTTGCTGCTGTTGTGCCCCAAAATAGGCTCATGTCTATAGTCACAAACCGAGTATGTCAGGTTGAAATGTGCCTTATGAAATAATTAATGTTTAATTTGAGAGATTTTTACAAGATTCTGTCCTAAAGCATCTTTTGTTATAGATGCAGGCAAAAGGAGATATTGTTTGTATAAGCAACATGAATTAAATAAGTTCATGTTTCATGGTCATTCCTACTGCTCCTGCAAACATCCTGTTTCGAAAACAGTCTCTGTCAGCCACAGGTATTTATTTACCTCGCAGCTTGTTCTTGTTCCTGTAGGTGCACATCCCCCCTCTTCCCCCACCTGCTTCCCAGCTTGGCTTTTCCTCATCTTGGTGCCCAGGAAATGCCAGTGTCTAGTTGAATGAGCTTTGCTATAAATCAGAGTGTCATCACTTAGCTGGTAGAAGTGATTTAATTAATGCGTCATGCCATCCCCAGAGCTTCTGCCCACCTGACTGCTAATCAACCTTCATCAGCAGGAGGAAAACTTAGGCCTTCTTAGAACTGTGCAGGAGAGACTGAAGGAAAGACAGTTGATTGCAGCTGCAGAGATCAGCCTTGTCACTTGTCTCTAATCTGTTGTCTGCTTCTTGAAATACTGCTGTCCTGGTCTCTTACCAGCCATGCCTAACTCCATTCATACAGAAATTATCTAGTATCATATCAGCAATCGCTTTCTGTCAGAAAATGTATTTGGCAGATGACATGTTTAAAAGCACCCTCTTGTGCATATGGGTATTGTAGCAACTTTTGCAGCCTGAGTGCTCTTTTAGTTGGAACAAGGAGTTTATACATAAATATTTCTGCACGCTGTGGATACACATCACAGGTGCTTAACACTGCGGGTCACTGAGCCAAAAATTGTCATGCCAGTATGGAATTACAGGGCAGATGTTGTTAGCAAGTCATGCTCTTGGTCTGCTGCTGAATAAAGACTTGATGATTTTATATCAGTTATTTATGTGTAGAAAGGCTAATTTCTGTGCAAGTCAGAGCAACAGTTCATTTCAGCTTGGTGGTTTCTACTGCTTAGGTTTGGACCTGTGGTAGTGGGAATCTCAGACTCCATTTGTTGGATAACATAAGCATAAAAAGAATTTTGGAAGTGTTGCATTTGAGACTATTCATACAGAAAATCAAGATAAATATAAGTTTGGGAACTAGAGGGTTTTTTTGGGGGTTTTTGGGTTTTTTTTTTGTCTTGGTTGTTTGTTTGGGTTTTTTTGTGTTTTTTTTTTTTTTTTCCTAGAAGCTAGAAAACCAAGAGTCAGAATACCTGCTTTCTAGGTTTTACCACTCTTGTGTTGCTGGATGCCCATGAGAAAGGCACTCAACTCGTTTTCACCTGTGCTTGCCCCAACTGTAATGTCTGCTAGAGAAGAACACGTTGCACTTAAAATAGGAAACATTCTGGTCACTCTTCATATAACCAGTTCTACTGAAGTGGGTGGGCCTGTGCCCCCTTTGGGCAGTGAGGCCCATCAGTGAGGTGAGCAGCTGTGCAGCCCAGGTCTGTAGCCGCTGGGATGATGGAAGTGCAATAATGATCATTTCAGCCTTAATCCTGAAGGCATTAGGCTCCAAAAGCAGAGAGCTACTGCTTGAGTTGGTGACTCAGTACAGCTTTTAGGGAAGCTTCAGGGGGCACTGGGAGAAGAGTGTGGCCACCTCTAACTGTGTGGCTAACTGCTGCAAGCGGGAGGATGTGTGAGCTGGACCACAATGGGTCTGGTACCTCACACAACCTTACGAAGAATCCATGTGGCATGAATCAAGCACATCCTCAGCCTTTAATCCTTCCTGTGAGAACCCACCACACAGTCAGCCACACACATTTCTTCATGCTGTTCCTCTACCTGTCCTGTGCTGAACAGTACAGACGAGTCAGCTGCAAGTGCTGTGCAGTGAGACTGATCCAGTGGCACCTCTGTGTCATCGTGTGTTGCACAAGACAAGTGCCCTGAGCCACAGCCTTAAGGTTGGGTGCTCTGCAATCTGACCAGAGTAATTACCATTATGGTTAAGCAGCTGTTTCCTTTGTAAGTCCATAATTTTGAGGGTTTATTACATGGACATAAAAGTCCTCTCCAGGCAGAGATTTGGCAGACAAAGCCCAGCCAGGGAGCTGTTTAATCATTTGTTAGTTTGTTTATTTTTTCATCTGTTGGGCAATTGTTTTGGTGTTTTGTATACAAGGCAGCAAAAGATACAACTGCAGTCATTTTCAGTTCTTACCATTAAGGTCTTCATCGATTTTTATTTTTCTGTTGGTCACTTTATGATTTATTTGAGGAAATAAATGTGTATTACTATATTAAAAGTGTTTCCTATGTAAATAAACACAGCCTTTAGATAGCAGCTGTTTCTGAGGCTTCACTGATTTCCTGGTTTAATCTGCATACTTTGTTTTACTTGGTTCCCACACACTCTGCTACACTGTGATTGCTTGTTGCCAGTTCTGCTGGTTTATACCACGGTACTCTGTGGAGTAGCAGACAAAGCCAGCCTTCACTCCCGTAGCTTTGCTGCTATTTTTGCTATTTCCCTGGCTCTTTTTTTGAGAGAACTGAAAATCTGGGACCAAGCAGCATAAATCTCTCTTTTTGGTGATTTACATTGAGAAGAAATTTAAGATAATGGGATTACTGTAAGTTTATCCCAGTGCAACTAGTAACAGGGTTTGTGCCTATTGAGGACCTTTGTTAATTTCTGTAATTATTTTTTAGGAAATGCTGTTGAATGTAACATCTGTAAATTTGATCTCTGAAGGGAACTGTATCCTCAGGCTCACTAAAATTCCACAACATGTCTTATTTCTACTGTTTAAACCACACCTGAGCTAATTTAAAAGCAAGATGCACTGATACCCATAGCAACCAATGCCAAATAAAACTGTCTTCCTCTGCAGGATTTTGCTTAGGGCACAAGGCTGAATAGCTGGCCTTGTTGTAAGGATCATGCTGCAGGTGAGTGAATGAAGACATTCTTTAGTGCATAGCTGGATACCCGTGGATCTTGGTGCTGGCAAGATGCTGAGCTTATAAGTGCTACACCTGTGTTTTTTTCCTCTTAAGAAGCCTTGACAGTATCCGATGACTTAAATCTAAGTTGTCATCTGGCCAGTTCTCATCTTGCCTTGAAAAATAGTTTTAATGAATTCCTTCAGAGAGGGGAAGGGAGCTGTGAGTATGGTTTTGTCTCACACTTCTAGTTCATTTTAGTAATCTCACGGTTCTGTCTGTGCACGGAGCAGGTCACAGACTTGGGAGATACATGCTGCATTAATTGTGCTGCCCTCTAAATTATGAATGTCATCTTTTGTGAGCCTGCACAATGTCATAAGGAAAGACTGTGCTTTCTGTCCATGTGTTAGGAGCCAAGAAGAGAAAAAGTAGTTCTCGTACAATGATGCCTTCGCTGCCTTTAGATGGGAACTGTGTGACCAGAAGATAGTATGCAGAGGAGGACAGAGCTGTGGGTGCGTGTTCCTCAGCCTTCTGCATGCTGTCAGTCCACCTCAGCTGTCTCTGGTCCTTCTCTGCCTCCACCTCATGAAAACTGGCTCTTACATGGGAGAGCCAAGCTTGTGTTTTCAGAACAGACGGACCAAAATTCTGTTATTGCTATCAGGACAATAACTTTTAACTTATTCTGAATGGAAAACAAACATAAAAGGAAAAGTCCTTTTCAATGAAAAATGCAGATGAATGGGTGATGTGCAGTAGACAGTGTTGGATTGGGAGCCTGGTGAGAAAGCTACCTTTTCTGTCGGGGATGGAGGAGGATGCCTGTCACTTCTGAAAGTACCCAAAATGCAGGGGTTTTATTCTCTCCTGTGTACTGCCTCTCATTCGCATTTCTGTCTGTGTATTAAGTGGCTCTTGCTGAGCTCTGCATTGAGATGTGTCATTGTGATAAATCACTTTTACTGGAGATTATATTTTTCCTCCAAATGAAGCTGCCAGCAAGACATATTTTAACACTTGCAAGTGACTGCAATGTTTTCAGTCACCTTTTCTCTCTCTCCCTCTCTTTTCTCCACACACCCCCCTCTCCCCACCGCCTTCCTTCTCCTTGAAAATATTATTCGATAAATTTTATCCAAATTCTGTTGAGGACCGTAATTCTGTTGAAAACTGTGATTTCTAATGAGATGGAAAAAATAACAGAGGTGGCAATTAACAACTGTCAGCAATAGTGAGAGATCTTTATATATGTAAGTAAATCTCTTTTTCTCCCACCTTACTTATATTTGAGGAGCCTTAGGCTGCTTACAGTATTATCCAGTGAAGCTCTTCCAGATTCTTATGAAACAGGGAACCATAAAGGGGTTGAGTTGCCAAGTATCAAATATCAGACCCGTGGCATGGCTGTAAAGAAGAATCCTCAGGTGTTTGCTCTAGCTGTGTGAACCCATGTCATCAAGTTCAGGCACCCAATGTCAAGGTCATACAGTGTCTTTAGTAAATTTTCTAACTTCTCTTAACAAACAGTCATGTCCTTTTGTCACCACTGCAGTACTGGAAAGCTGTTAGAGAACCTAATCTGTCTGATGGCTTGGAAACATTTCCTAATTTCCATCTAAATCTATTCCCGACTGGTTCCCACTTATTTTTTGTTCTGCTGATCTTGTCACTGATCTTATCCACTAAAAAAAATTCAAAGTGAATATAGGAAAGATCATATCAGATAATATTTATAGCAAGATGGAAGTAAAAAAAAAACAAAACCTGAATTGCAATAACAATCAATTCTAGACCTTTGCTGTTTTCAAAGTGCTAGCAACTGGGAGATAGGATCTGTGGAAAATGTTGACCATTAATGGTGTCTTGGAAAACCTTTATTGGGGTCATCAAAAGCATGACTATATTTGTTCAGGGTTTGGCAAATTGTTATTTTTTTTTGACATTTTAAAGAAAACAATTATGAACTTCAGATGCCATCTTAAATGCAGTCTGAGTCAAAATTAGTAAGGTTACTTTCTGATAGCCTTTCATTGTCCTTGACAGTCACCTGGTTGGTTAGAGTTTTATTCCCTGGGAAACAGATGGTTGAATCCTATCTGGAACATTAAGGCTAATCCAAGCAATAAGTGTTGGTTCTTCATAGATAGATAAAGCAAAACCTCTCCTCCCAAAGACTACTCAAGTATAAGATGCAGTCATTTAACCTTAAATTCAGTTTGTTTAAAGTTGTGAATGAAAAGTCTGTGATACCATATTCCCATGTGAAAGTCAAATGGTTTTGAAGTTTATTTAGTACTTAATTCACTTCTTGCTTCCTTTTAAACTTTACTTTTCTGGTAGGTACTCAAAAACATCTTGATTTATGATTTTTGGGGTGGGTTTTTGTGAGTTTTCTTCTTTTTTCTTGGAAAAGATTCTGAGAAAACACTTTAGAACAGGTTTCCTAGAAATGTCTTTTCTGTGTATGACCTGGACTTGCATCAGATGTGATTCTGCTTTTTTAGTGGAAATTCTTGTCTTTCAAATGTGAATTTCTTTGGAGAAGGAGGGAGAAATGGGCTGGGTTTTCATAGCTACTTTCCAGCTGTCAAATGCCAGACCCCTTATTTTGCTAGTATCTTATTGAAGTCAGTCATCTGGAAAAATACTGACTGTAAGCCAGTGTCTTGGGTAGGTGCTAAGATAATGGTAGCAAAGATAACAGATAGGCATGTTATATTGTCCCATGGTGAGGAAGAGTGCAGCCTGGTCATGGAGGAGAGTCCTGTTTCTCTGTGGTTACTTGATAAACACTTAATTATCAGCACTGCCATTTGCATAATGGAATTGTAGAGCTGGCCACATGCAGTGACTGGAGTTACCACATGCTCTGTCCGTACCTGTATGCAGGGAGAATTGGTGGAAGAGTGCTAACTCCAACCAGTGGGGATGTAAACAGTTGCACATCACAATTGGAGGCACAACCAGCAGAGGAAGAAGGGGTTAACTCTGCTAGATTATGGAGCTCCTCAGCAGCTTGAGCAGCACTCTACTCATTCGCTGGCCTGTATAAAGAACCACTTTCTGTTGGTTGCAGGAAGCTACTTTAGAATAAACTCTCGTTTGTTTTTTTTTTTTTTCAGTCATAGTTCAAAGCTGTAAGTCCAGGGAATGGCTTTTTGACAGAGATCCAAGCATCTTAAAGTAATGGTCAGCTGCACTTTGGTATCCTGTGGTTTTGGCTTTGGCTTCTGCTGTAGCATAGATTAGTAGACACTGCATTTCATATTCTCATGTACCAGCCTATGCTGAAATAAGAGCAGGCTGTGAGAAAAGATGGATGACTGCTTTACCTTGAAGGCTATAAACACAGCTGCCTAGATCAGCAGATGGCAGACTACTGCTAGCAATGCACTCAAACAGTCTGAACTGTGCCTCTTCCCTTACTGTTCCAGATGGGAGGCCTCTAAAGGGAGAATGGAATATGCTTGTTTTGCGGTGGTCTCTCCAGTTCTGCCTTCCATACACTTGGCTTGTGCTTCCCTTCTGGGGGACAGTTTTTTTTCCCCGGTGACACATGATTCAAGATGAGCACAGCCAGTCTCATTTATTGTATGTACTGTTTTATGACTCTCTTTGACCTTGGAACAGATCTAACCTTATTCTTTGAGCTATCACCAATTTTAAACATAGAATGAAACTTAATAAATGCCATAATTTCTGACACTTGATAGAGTTACAAATGAAAATTTTGGTCTGCAGAGCCACGATCAGTGAGTGATTTTCAGAGAAGAGGAATGCATCAAAATTAATCTGCTCCATCTGGGGCAGTTGGAGCTTGGCTGCCAGTACAGTAAGAGTAAACAGGACTGCATCTTTCAGAATGACATGGTATTTGGCATAAATAAGCTCTCATTTTGTTCCATTGCTAAGGTAGTTAACTCTGCCCATCAGCAAAAACTCTACCCTAGATGCTGCTCATTCTGGGAATGGGCAGCTGTAGAGTACCTGTACGTGGAGCAGCTTTGGCAGCCTAGGATGATGGAATATGAGAAAAATAAATTGATTTTTTTTGGTTTTACAAGTTGACCATTTAGTTGTCTTCATGGTATGAGGTACCAAGAGTTTCCCAGTGGGAACCTCTTTCTTAGTGATGTGAAAAAAGAGGAGTCCTGTTTGTCAGCATGTGCTAAACTCTGCCATCAACAGACCAAGAGCGCTCCATGAAACACCACGGTGAAATCCTGTTAGTGGTGTGCTAGGAACGTAATGAGTTGTCTAAATGTCTTCATTTTCTGATTGAGGGCTCACAGATATGAATCGTGAACTTAACTCTGAGGAAGGATTTAAGTCAGTCATCTCAACAACAAATCCTGTTCCCAAAGAGCTGCTGTTATTTTCCAGATATAACATTTTTATACGGCTTTTAGAACACTCTACAGAACAGTTTTCCTCTCTTGGACATGAAATATTAGGAATTGGTTTTGGTTTACATTTTTTCTTTGCTTCCTAAGTGCTTAGTAAATGAAACAAGCAGCAGAGAATGAATATTCTCATAAATCATCTTTCCTTTGTATATGCTAGTCAAGACCTAAAAATCCTCTTGGAGGAAAAAAGAAAAACTCTGTAGATTTTCCTTTATGTAACTTCAAAAGTAAATGCTTCCAGTTAAAACCCCAAACCCCTTAAAGTAACTCTGTCAACTGGCTGCATAGAGGCATGAAACCAAGAGAGACCGCCAGTCTGGGAGTTTGTCTCTTCCACAGCCAACTAGGTCCATAATTCTGACTTCAGAGCAGAGGCTGACCCCAGCATACATTCAGGCAGGGCTCCCTGGCAAGTTTCAGAGGGAATGTGAAGCAGCCACTGAGACTCCTTTGGAGTTTTCATGTCAGTCACAGGAGTAATTGCAAACATCCTAGTTCTAAACACCTCCAGTGAAGAGGCTCTGAGGTAAGAATGCTACAGCAGACCACTCAATATCTTCCATAGATAATTTCCTGCTAATCCTCCCTTGAACACACCTCCAACTGACCTCTTAGAGACAGAACCTCAACAAATGTGGAGGGCTCTGTAATATGAATTTACACATTGTCTGGAATTGTCACTGTTTTGAGGCAAAGATAACACCCATATGACAGCACTTAGAACAAGAGGTTAAATGGGTTCAACACAAAACACAGTAATAAGGAAAGCAGTTGTTGAGAATGACTGCATCTTGCAGTGAAACAAAAATAATAGAGCATTCTTGGGTTTGCTGTTGAGATTAACATCTTAAATTTATTAATGACCTGGAAAAAATGGACCATAAGCTTTCAAAACTTGTGGATAAAAGCGATGGAGCTTGTAATGTCCATGCAAAAATAAGTAAATCACTGGGATAGTCATTATTACAGTAGATGAAATTTCACTTGTCTACGTGTCAAGTACTACATGCAGGCAAAAATAATCTGGGCATATTCTGCGTAGTGTGCTGATGGACTTCAAGCTTCCCATATCCTCTGAGGAAATAGTCAGCAGTCTGTAAATATTTAACTAAAAAAACAGGGCTACTCAATGAGTAGAAACTGTAGCAAAACAGGCCACCACATTGTACATGAGGTAGGGTGAAAAAGAGCAAGTGGATACTGTATTGCCACATCAAATTTCCATTTTCATCCTCTGTAACCTGTGTTTTCCCCCAAATTGGGGATTTGGCCCTGTCTTACTCAACCTTTGTGTTACTGCTCTGGCTACTATCTCTGGCTACTACTTTTACATTACCGGTGCTTTTGGCACCTCACTAGCTGTAAATGCTACAAAAATTTAAGTTTCAAGTGGGCAAAGGGATGTATCACAACAAACAGCTTTGAGGTTATGACCCTCAGCTCCTGCCTTGTGTAAGGAAAGGATCCTTTTATCTACCGACATAGCATCGCACTGCCTCGCTATGTTGATTTCCCAGGTTCACTACAAGGAGAGACCTTGAGATCTGTGTTCAGCATGGCCTATGTTATGCCTTGGTCACTGGGCATTGTCTGGACAGGATCACAGACCCTCCATCCCAGTGGGATACAGCTGTTCTATAGGAAAACAAGCTTTTACGGGTGCTGGAGAAAAACAGATTTGTTCCTAGTGAGATGGTGACTCTCAGCTTTCATTTTTTTAGAACACAGTAAACCAACTGGTTTGTATTGCTCAATTTGTCATCAGTAGCTCATCCACACTATCACATCCACACTTGCTTTTCTCTTTTTCCCTTATATGCTGCTCAAACCCTAGCATTTTAGCCTTTTAGGGCCATGAGAGTTGCACAAGACACAACCCTTAATCAGTTAACACTGCATTAAATGCAAGCTTGCATCATACTAGACTTTCCATAAGCAGTTTGTATAAAGCTTCCAGCGAGTGCAGAACTGTCCTTTTATATATATAATACACATTTTTTCTCTGTAGTATTAGTCTGAGGTGACTTTGTTATGAATGAAGCAATATATGTTTCAAAAACAAAACCAAAAAGTATTTGTGTACCACAGAAACTTCGTAACTAGTGATCTTCTTGTGAGTAAGTATTAAGCAAAGGGTTTGTGGCTTCCTCATTTCTGTTAGCTTGTGCCACCCTGGCTGGGAGCAACCTGTCTCTTCTGGTAGTACCTCGGATGAGCAGCGGTAACAGGAGCCCCAGGGTAACAGGCACTGACCTGTGCTAAAGGCATAAGCATGGGAAGGGCTCAAATCACCAGACACCTATGGTCTATGCCATGTAGAGAAGCAAAATCTAGAATATTTCCATGCCTCTCTAGCCTTTCTTATTCTAATCAAAGAGGAGAAAAAATGCAAGATTTTCTAGGATCACTGGGAAAAGGTCTGTAATGACTACCTTAAGTCATGGAAAGGAACCCATGAGAAATGATTGGCATGTGCCTAAAGATATTGCTGTACCCACTGAGGGGTGGATGGTGGAAAGCAAAATAGAGGGCAAGGATATACTTTAATACTGGCTCATCTTGCAAAGATATCATCAAATAAAGGAGACATCAGAAGATCAGGAAAGAATCTGAAACCAGAGCACACATTGTTATCACTAAACTTGTATTGCAATAAGCATGGCAGTAATAGTGCTATAAATTCAGATGCACTATTTCTTATAACCCTGTACCTTAGCACTTACAAAGACAATTCTTTAAAGAGTGAGCTTTAGAAAGAACTATAAAAACTAGTATGAAAGACACTGGTAAAACCTGCCAGTGTTGCCCAAGTGTACCAGCCAATATCCCTTCAAAGCACTGAGCTAGCTAATGATGGCATAACACGGTGTCTGACAGCAAGGGTGAGGTATTCCTAGAGCAAGGATTTCATTTGAGGTGGTATATAGCTATTTTTAACAAAAACTGAGCTTGCTTTGCAATGCCCACAGCTTGAACATTCATTTGCAGGACCTAGAAATGCAATATAAAATAGAATTAGTATTAATTTCTGCAAACAAGCTAGTTCTGGAAAGGTAATCGAGGAACTTGGCTTGAAGTTTTATAGCTGTACTTCATCTAAAAGAAAATGAGCTACTTATAGCTGGCCAGATTTGGGTTAGGGATTTGGAGATCAGTAGCTGTAACTTCAGCTACAGGCTTATTGATTTTGGGGAAGATCCCAAATGAATTCATAGCTCCTGGAGCTCTTGCTCAGGCCATGGCTGATGGCAGGGCATCACCCAAAACTTTCCTACCAAGTGGCTGTCTGAAACTGAAACAGCTCCTCTGTTGAGCAGTCAGCTGACTGCAGCCAGGAAGGGCTCTCACTAGTGTGACAAGTAGCACATGGTAGAAGGAAATCTGCTCTCGTTATCAAGTAGCACTTGGGATGCTCGGACTGTTAGTTCCTGCAAACACCTCTTAGATAAATTCTTCCTCCAGAAATCCCCATCCAGCCACTGTGGAAGAGTTGGTATCTCTGTAAGTGTGTTTATTGTGAGCCTGGGGTTTAGCTTCCAGAGCAATCTCACCCTCCCCTGTTCACCCAGCAGGCAACCACATGATTTCCCCATACAGATTTTACACCAGTTAATCCAGTGTCCTGGGTTATTTTATGCTGCTTGACTTGAAGTGCTCTTAGCTTTACTGAACGTATCTATACTGTTTTAAGTGTCTGCATAGCACAGAGGCTAAATTCCAAAAGCTGTTTTGCTGTGCCTGCTGCAAATGCTTGGATATGTTCCAAGTCCTAGTCTGGCATTTAAAAGGGATTTTCCAGGATGTTACAATTCACCCAGCTCTATAACTGTGCCAATCCAAAAGCTTTGCTGCCTTCAAAGATCCACTACTGCATGTAGTAAAAGTGTGTTCCAAGGCACACAAAGCATTAAAAGGACCAGATCAACCAATGGCTTTATTGGGATAGACA
Organism: Heliornis fulica; assembly: GCA_013399135.1. Classification (NCBI taxonomy): domain Eukaryota; kingdom Metazoa; phylum Chordata; class Aves; order Gruiformes; family Heliornithidae; genus Heliornis; species Heliornis fulica. The sequence goes on along the minus strand of VXBZ01007846.1, from coordinate 762,491 downwards.
TTCAACTATCCAGAAATGGTTTCTCTAAGCCACTTTCAGGCTGTGTGAACTATCCAAAGGTTCAGTGCTGCTGTGTGTAGAGAAGTTTATGTGACAAAGTGTGTTCTTGTGTCTGCTCCTGCATGTATGTGGCCTGCCTAGAGCTTTTCACACAAAGTAGCAACGTCCACTTTGTTTTTTCCCAGTAAGACACAGCATCCAAACCCAAACATGCAGATCCTCCCTAGATTCCCAGTGCTTCCTTGGAAGCTTTTTGATCAAAGGGTTTGTTTTTGATGAAAATGGCAAAGTGGGGTGTCCATAGTGGCAGTGGCATGACACTGTTAGAAACCAAATTAGTAAAATTAAAAAAAAAAACAGAAGGGGATGGGGGAGAGAAAATATATGTAGCAATTAATAATTTAAGTAGTCCTGCTCTGGACTGAGTGTTTAGTGTGTGTAATTTAAACAGAACCATTTGTAATGGACAGATTGACCCTATCTCTCTATATAATACAAAAATACCACTGAAGTAAAAGTGTTACTGGTGAAAAGCTTAAACAAACAAACAAACCAACCAGAATAATTCTGCAAAATGGCACTTAAATTTTAAACTGCAGCCACTGGAAATTGAACGTTGCTCACATGACGTTGCCATGTATTGATTCTTCAGGTCCCAAAGCTGGGATTTTGTTATGAATCTGAGCTCCAAGCCTTTCTGAAGAGACATGCTTTACCCAACACAAGTTACCAAGATCACACCTGTAGGGTAAGCAGCTGAGATCTAACTGCCAGATTTTAAAAGGTCAGATAAAGCTACTTACAGGTATACACTGGCCTTAAACCACATGAGTTTTGATAGGCCTGAATGGTTTAAGTCTATGTATGCAAGTACTTGCATGGAGACAGTTTCCAGCCTGACAATCGGTGGCGTGCCACGTGCTTGCCTGCACCACGCGTGGGGCTGCCACTGTCACTTAGGGATGCTGGAGGTGGCTGCAGAGGCCAACCTTGTGCTCCATTTAGATGTCTCAGCTCTGGCTTGCCTGAGGCTGCGCTCCATCCTGAGCTGATTTGCTGTTGCATTACTGGTTATATAATGTTAAGCTGTGAGTGTTCCCTGTCCTAATAAGAACAGCAACGTGGAGAGCAGTAGTTTTTGAGGACAGATGAGCCAGTTCTCTAGAGCATAATTAAGAGCTGACAAGTTCAGACATAAGGCACATGTAATAAATTAGTTATAGTACCTGTGTAAGACGGATGAACTCTGCTAGAAAGGCAATTACAGAATTTCAGCCATGGGACCACTTCCACACATTCATGTGTGTTGGGAAATCACATATAAATTTTGTGTGTCTTTAACAAAACAGAGAAATCATTAACATAATATTAACATAAACCTGATTATTTAAGTCCAAGTGAAACCTAGGAAGGTTGTTGCAGTAGCACTTGGATTTGGCAGTGCTGTCTTTCTTCTGGCTTTAGAAGCAAAGCACCAAGTATGGAAACATTCTTAATCTCTTCCTACATAAAACAACTGGATTTTTAATTATTGAACTGATATTTAAAAAACTCAGCAATCTGCTATGAAAAAAATACCAGAACAGGGGATCACAAAATTGCTTCTTCAAAGACAATGAACATCCTGGCTGTATCCAAGTGGTTTTCAAGCCCTGCAATCACCATGAGGAGCTATTTTAAAAGTTACTGGTTTCCATTTTTCCATTTGCTTTTATGTTATTTCTCTATTTTTCATCCCTTCTGGTCAGATTCAACTTGTATTTAGCATATCTGTATTTTTTGTTGGAGGATAATTTTACTCACACAAGCAAGAGAAATTACTGGATTTTTATATCTTCTGTTGTAAAATCCATTTCATGGAGTGTGTGGAGAGGAGTAAGAAGGACCTAGGAGAGCTGCTGACCCTTAAAGAAGAATTATCATTTCACTAGCAGTAATCTGCAACTTGTCTCCTGAAAGGAATTGCCTGCTATTCCTTAAATAATGAGGATCATTGCTTTGTTTGCTTTCATCTAAGCTGCTAAACAGCTAAGATATGAAATAATTTATTTTTTCTTATTCTACAAGGTCTAGAGCTATTTTTCCTATTGACTTGCACTGTAGTTTAGCTTGGATTATTGCTGCTAAAATAAAGAAGCTATGTAAACAGTAGGGCATCAAAAGACCTGGAAGAACAAGAATAGAAGATGTGTCAAGAATAGCAGTGTTTCATATTTGATAGTGTCACTGAAATCACCAGTGTGTAGGGGAGAGTAGGTGACAATGGAACTAGCATGCTGTGAATATTATCTGTGGGCAGGATCTTAACCAAGAATCTGGGGCAAATGGCTATTCAAAATTAAATGTACCATTGGATCTTCAGCATCAGAGCAGATGGTGCTTTAGCTTTTCAAATCTCAGCCAAATAATATATAAGCTAAGCAAAAGTGTAAGTGGCAGAGAAGATTCAGGATGGAGAAAGACAATATCAAATACAAAGCACTTATTTGTAAACCTGAGCAATATACAATTTGACTGAGTAAAAACAATGATGTAATCAAAATTGAGTCCAGGACATTATTAGAATTAACATCTCCATTGATTAAATGGGTTGCTGACAGCAGCAGCAGCAGCAGTGTTGCTGGGCTATCAGTCTTGCACTCTTGTTTGACATTTTAAAAGAAAATGATGAATGTCACCAAGTTTTCTGCCATTATTTGTATGATGTAATAGTTTGCTTGATGGATTTCAGATCTCCTAGTTTACTGGGATCCTGAAGACATCCAAATATTTACTGCTTATCTTACTTGGAGGCAAGTTTATTTTGTTTCTTCTACTGTGGTTCCAAAAGCAAGCGCTTGTCTACCTCCACCTCCAACTAAATTCACAAAAATCTGTTTTGATTTATTCTGACAATTATTTCAATGCCACTCTGTGCATACAGATCTCCTTTGGCTGTAGTATCTTCAAATGACTTAATCCTAGTTAGTGTGCAGATGAACTTTAATGGCTGTCTTCCATGGTGCTTTTCTGATGCGACGTGTTTTTCATGCGCTCTGAAGGCAGTGCAGCTGGACGCTTGGCTGCAGCTCGCCTTTCAGGAAGCCATCTTCTGCTTTGTGTCTGGCACCAGGGTGCTTTTTTTGGTGCCAAGGAAGAGGCAGTGGCCGCTCTCTGCTGTGTCCTGGCAGAGGCATGGGGCACAGATTGTTAGTGACCTCTTGTGGAATCGAATAATTGTGATGGAGCTGATCCAGTCATACAAGGGCACACATCATTCCCCTTGGTCCTGGCTCTCAAGCTGCTCTCAAACATCTTGAAAAGAAAAATTCACCCAAACATGAAGATAGGTATGCTAACTCTAATTTGGTCCATTTACCTGAATAAACACTTCTATTATGGCCAGTGCCCTGTGATCCTTAACAATTAGAAAAATTAGGATTTACTGAAGTTAGTACTGACAGCAACAGCTTGGTTTGGGAGTGCCTTAGAATCCTTGGGGGAGTCTGTTGAAGAATACCTGCCTAGCTGCTGGGAAATGACAGCATCCTCACAGATGTCAGTGTGCTGCAAGAAGTCTCTGGAGTATGCTTCATACCCGCTTTCCATTATATATCAATGTCACTTGCATTCTGTGCCTGCAGAATGACGAGAGGCTTGTCCTAATTGCTACTGCTTTTCCAAGCTCAGGTGAAGGGTCTGATCACGGGGTTCATGAGAAGCAGGAAAATGGATTTCAACAGGAGCCAAGTCCTTGGATTGGCAGTTTCTGTGCGTGTAAACATCACCCATCTGATGGCGGATGGAGGCAGGATAAACAGATAGAAATTACCTGTACTCCCCAATGACTAAAGACTGACTTGAAGTTAGAGCCAGTGTCCCACTCACCACTCAAGCACTAGGGCCCTGCTTCCTCTCTCTCATGTAATATTGTCTATAGCCTTTTGTTAATTCTTCATGCCCATTAGTTAAAAATCCCACCTTTAAAATCCACTTTCCCAGACAAAACTTTCTGCCAGAGAGAGTCGTTAACCAAAGGTTATGAGGACTCAGGCCGCCCTTCCCTCAGTTCCCCTGCTTGGTAGCTGCCACAGCAATACCCCCTGGCAGAGGTGCTCTGTGTGAGGCTCCTGCAGCAGGCCAGCCCTGGTCCTGTCAGAAAAGCAGCGCTTGCAACCGCCAAGTGACCTGTGTGCAGTGCCTCTCTTTCCCCAAGGCCGAGGATGTGGTGGTATTACTGCTAATGCCTTTAACTGCTTTGCCTTGCTTAGGCCACAATCTGCCGTTCTGTCCAGAGACCTCAAAAGCCACACGAGAAGCAAAAAATCTATTTCCCAAGATAGGAGCATCGCATCACTAGAGGGCATCCCACACCTCATCACAGCCACAGCCAGCAGCAAATCCCAGGGTGGTGGAGAGGCAGGCGGGCAGAGTCCCTCAACAACACTCTGCTCCCTGGGCATTGTCTGCGTGGAGGTTCACTGTGTGTAAAACTGAGTGATTAAGGGTGCGATTTTCTTTATAATAAACATGTATCCAGTGCTATAAGTGCTGTTGTGTGAGTGCCACGGTAGAACAGACTTTCTGCTCAGGAGCAGTTGTTAATGGAAGTCTTCAGCAGTCTGTGCACACGTACCGTGGATAGGTGGGTAGGAATGTTACTGCTTTAACTAGACTAGAATAAAGCAAGCAGTGTATTTGGTGTTTACAAATGATTGCACAAAAGAAAATCATCCAGATCAGCAGTGGTTTTCTCCCCTGATTTTACTCAGTTTAATAAGACTTCTAAGACTGGAATTTGTAAGTCAGGGAGAACCCCTTTCTGATCCCAGCTTTCCCTGAAAGAAGTCAGGTACGTGTCGCCTGCATCCTGAGCATAGAGGTCTCAAGCACTGTGGCAAAGAACATAGCAAAATGTTCTAAGTGGAACGCTTAAAAAAAAACCCAACCAAAAATAGATACCAGTAATGCAGCAAGAGAGAAGGGGGAGGGTGAAGACAGCTTCATTTTACAAATGTCTTTGTTGAGACAGTAACTGGATACAGAAATCCAAGTCACAGTGGGATTCCAAGAGTGCACATCTGCCTCCCAGGCCTTGTGTTTCCCAGAGCAGTGGTGCTTAGCTGAGACCTTTAGAAGGTGGTTTACGTGTCTGTCTCTGAGGCAGATTTTGAGGTCCACTTTTGGGTGCCCAGAAGATGATGAGTGTAATGGCTGTTTGATGATATTGAACAGACTACCCTCCACTATGGACCTGTTTTCATATCTCACTGTTTTAGAAGAGAGATACTAAATTAACTTTTACTGCATAATTTTACTAAGGCTTGCTCTGCAAAGCAGCAATGTAGAGCTCTAGCCCCAGTGACAGCCAGGTGGGGCCCACTGGCCATGAAACCAGATCTTCAGTAAAAGAATTGTAAGAGTAGAGGATCTTCTGCAGAAATTAATGGAATGATGTCCTTTACGTCTCCACTGAGGCCCAGGCAAAATTTATCCATCTTTGACTGGAATCTGTTCGTTGAGTAACCTGCCTGTGGGAAACTGTTGGTGCTGATAATCCTGAGCTCTGCAGAATTTCTGTGCTTAAATCCCTGCAAAGTCAAATTCTTTCATTTCCTACCATGTATTTCTATGCTGTCATGCCAAAGCTTCTCTAAAGTTTTGTTTTAACAAAATTTAGCCAAACAGTAAGGCTGTTTTCCAGTAGTGGTGTATCTTTCACATCAAAGGTCTTCATTAGTGAAAAAATTGCAGCAGGCAAATGATTTCATGTGAGTCTTCACACAGGTTTGGTTCTCACATGAAGCCTCACCACAATCATAATTGATTTCTTTCTTTTCTCTCTTTGCCATCCTTACACAGGGCTGTACTGAAGGAATCCAGAGAACTTTTTTTCTCATCCTGTTAATTGATGCCATATCCATTGTGTACCCCACTCCATTCGTACTCTTCCGTGGGGCTTCACTGGAACATCTCCTAGCCACAAATAGGAGCCAGGTCAACCTTTGGATAGCTGAGCATCCAGGCTTTCCAGTCTTAAAATTCTACTGCTTCTGCACCCACTGCTAGGCTGTTCTCCAGATCATATAGATCAAATCTGTTTATTTCAAGACCCATAACAAGCCTTAGCAAAGGCTGGAGCACTGTGGCAGTTCTTGGCAGGAAACTCTTTGCATAAAGCCTATTAGGGCACTGACAGCTGAGCTTCCCCTTTAACAACTTGCAGAAGCAGATTGGAACAAATTGTTCTTGTGGTTTGGTTTTTATTTTTTTTAAATACGTATTTTGAGAGTAAAGTTTAGTGCATGCATACACACACTACTGAATTAAAGTAGTAACAGAAAAAACAAATGAAAATAGAGGTCAAGTAGATGCTAAAGAAGGGGTACATATGTTTTTGTGCTGTTTGATGATTTTGAATGCAAGGAAGAGCAGACAATTTCCAGATTCAGAAAAATCAGTGTTCTATTCTAATCCAGTGTTAAAGGTCCAAGACTGATTTTGGGAGATTTTTAAACATGCCAAAGGGGAGCCAAATGTTCATGATGTGTTTTAAACTCTGTAGAATTTGAGTTCTTTTAACTTTTATTTGAGCCTCTGAAATTCTCCTTCTCCGTTTTATAGCAAGCAATGAAATTCTAAGAAAAGCCGTGGGGACTCGGATGGATTATAATCCAAGGATGCTTCTGAAGTAGCACTGGCACTACACAGGGCATCTTGCCACATACCTGTGCCTGTCCCCTGGCTGTTAGAAATACAATTAAATCTGAATCCTGAGACACAGCTACACCCTGCATTCATAGATAATTTTCTCTTTAATTATATATTTTTTCCCTGTTAAATGCTTTCTCACTTTATAGATAAGGAAACAGATAGGTAAAAATTAAGTGGTTCCTTAAAAGATTTCTTGGCTATAAGGGCAAATAAATCATTTGCCCTGGCCAGAGCTCAAGCTTGCTCTATATATATGCTGTGCATCTGGGAAAGTGTTACATTTCATAAACTGCATGTGTCAGTGGTGAGATTTCTTGCTTCTTTAACAATTTAAAGTTGTAGGTAAGTGTATTCAGACTCTTGGGCTTTCTGGAAAGTCACCTACACGGTCCTGTCCATGTGAATGGGGAGATCCCCACAGCCAGAGTGGAAGGCATTTGAAGCAAAGGCCTTGTGTAAATGATTGTATAAACCAGAACATCCCACTAGGACCAAAACCTCCAGAGTGTGACCTGTTCTGATATAGTAGCGGCTGAGGGCTTTGGAGATGTTAACTGCTTCCATGCTAGGGTGGTGGAAGACCATATCCAGTGGAAATATTACAACCAGCATAACAACAAGCAGTGTAGAGTAATAAACATGTTCTGCTGTCCAGTCTCTTTGCATGCACAGTGCTCTGAAAGGGTTAAATATAGTTGTTCTCAACAGTGTTTGGCCTGGCTGAGGATTAGAGCTTATTTTAGCTGTTCTTCCTAAACATAGCAAAGGTCACGAGGGAACAGGCTTTGTTGCTGAGTCTTATTGGCCTTGTTCCTTGTAGGGGTTTTGCAGGAGGACAGGATTGTCTCACTTACAAGGATAATAGATGACAAGCCTGGTGCTGATTAACCTCATTTTAATTGATAATTAATTTTAAACCCTATTTACTTTCCCTGGAACAGCTGAGACTTCAAGGGAATCACAACAGAGGTGAACAAGATCTGAAATCTTCCCCAAGGAAATGATAAAGGCAGGAAGGAGAAAAGGCGAAAATAGATGCATATTCAGATTGTCAGTTTGGATCTTCATTAGATTTATTGCTTCTGAAAATGGAGGCCTCCTACTTCTTGTTCTTCTGCTAAGGCATCCTAGTCTTGTTCTGCAAAGACCTCCACACTCCACATTCTGGGTCCTTACTTAGCCCTGCTTGCCTGTTAGACTTCTTTTTCCTTTATTGGAACTCACTTTGCCTCCTTTCTGAGTCTGGCAAATTGGTGGAATGGCCTGCTGGCCCTCTGGGAGCATAAATGCTTCTTTTATACTTGAAATCTAAGTGATGCCCATAGTTTTATGGTAGTAAAATCTTGAGAATATATGTAAAAGGTCATTTTTATTCAAAGCCCAACCCTTTGCACATTCTGGACTTAGTTCTGCAAATCAGAGCCTTCCAGGATTAACAGCTGCACTGTGTTTCCTAGCAGTGCATTCCTGCAGGAGCTTTCCTTATCACAGTTAAAATCTATTGAAAGCCATAATGACTGCAGTAATAAGTCTGCCCTTCTACAGCACTGTCTGGAAAGGGATCTCAAATAATCTTACAAACAGTAAGGAGTTAATTCTTTGAACACCTTTGAGATGTATGTCATCCTTATGGTATAGGCTGATAAACTGGAAGTCTGAGTAATTTATTCAGGGTCACATAACATCTATGGCAGAAGCAGCAACTACTCCTGGCGCTAGGAGCTGCTCTCAACTTATTTCCAGGACAATGTGACAACAGGAGCCACTTTCTAAATTACGTCGTATATCAAGATCTCAGTTCATCTCTCTGTAGTAGTTATGGTGTTGCAGAATCTCTACTCAGTGGAATTACTAACTCCACTTCCTTGGTTGCTTGTAGCCTAGTTGTTCAGTACCTTTGTCCTATATCCTAGGGCCTAGTAAAATAATGCAGATAATTTAGTCTGAATTTACATAATCTCACTGGATCATTAAGTGTAATCAAGGTCTTTTCTCAGTGTCATTCTGAGATACTCGCACACATTGAGTGTGAAATGCCACCTGTGACTTCTCCTTGACTTTACTGATCAGTGTACCACTTATTCAGGTAACAGGAAAGTAAAAAGCTTTTCTGAGTCCTGACCTGAGTTCCCAGAGTGATTGAGGTCTTGCACCGGACAGTTCTAGAAGAAAGATTCCTTGGGGCAGCTCCGTACTGCATTGGCATTAGAGCAAGAAGGTTAGAAAATAAAGCTCCTGTTTAACCAGATGGAACAAGAAATGCTTTTCTAAAGGGCATCTGACACTGCAGGCAATTTAACCCTTTATAATTAATATAAGCTGATTCCACCTCTACCTTTCTTGCTTTAATGAGTGATTGAACATTTGTCCTAAAGGATGCTTTTCTTCTGAAAATTGACAGTTTGCATTTCATCATTGATATCTTGCTAAATAGGTAGTTAGCATTGTAGACTCCAGCTGTGGATAATCTTCACTTCATTTACAGGTTGAAAAAAATCTCTAGGTGAAATCCTGCAGGTTCAAAATGGAATCTGAAGGTCAAGATGGGTTTCCTCCAGCCCCATCACTAGCAGCAATAAACACTGCTGGTTGTTCCATCTATTACAGAACATGTCTAGTGCCAAATTAGGCACAGATCCCATCTCTTAGGGCAGGTTTTTGAAGTTGCATGGGCTGTTTGCAAAATTGTCTGGTGCCTATATTTTTTTTCTAGTGGGTCCTACCAGGAGGAGAATTGTTGGAAAATGTGACCATGGTTTTAAGAGCTGTTTTGAAGTTCTTGCCTTCATAACTGCTTTGCTCTTCTTTGCATTGCTCCTTTTTACCCAGTAACATTTTGAGACCGTTGGGCTCAGTGAAATACTGGCAGCTTATGGGAGGAACAAAGTATGATGAAACACGGGCTAGCACGTATGACGTGTCCTAACCCCAACACTGCAAATCTCCTGCATCTGTCACACCTTATAAATGGGGATATTTTTCTGCTCTCAGTTCTTTTGGTAAAGCTCGGTGCTTGTTTATAGAGGACATTGGGATACATGCACAGAAGGAACGTGGAAATTCTATTAATGAAAGCAATTTAGTTTTAACAGCTGCTGTGAGAGTGCTGGATCTGCTGAAGCAGAGACAAGTTATTAAAGGTGGTAGTACAGTGATGATTAGAGCAAGCCTAACTACAGTTAAAGCCAGTTCAAACATCAGGATCTTACTGCTACAACTGGCAGCACAGGTGGTTTACCTGCTTACATACACATGTATAGGATTTCCCCAAGCTACTGTTCCACACGCTTCTTGATAATGCTTTACATCCTTCCTTCCTTCCCCCCCTGCCCTCTCTCCCCACTTTTACACTGGAAAGAATAAGATTTTTCCTTTTTGCTTTCTTCCTAAAGCCTGCTATGTATTTTTAGCTGCTCAGGATGTCTCCAAATAACACACTGACTCTGAACTTGCATTGTCAGCCTTCCCTGTAAAGCCCCTCCTGGGAGGTTTATGGCTCACTCTCCACAGCTTTGCTGATACAGCGTGTAATGTTTATACCTGCAATCAAGCATTGGCTGAGCTGCAGCCTGGTGCTGGCAGCTTCTTCCTTGTGTTCCTTCTCTCCGTGCCTCCCCTCCCCTTCCCTTGCAACTCCACTCTGGTGATACTAGATTGACACAGTACATACAGTGGTGATTACCTCTTAAAAGTAAAAAAAAAAAGGTATTACTCAATAGACAGAGAAACTTGTATGTGCTCTACGCAGCAAGAATAAGATTGGCTTAGGTCTGCATTTCTTCTTCGAGATGATTTATAATGCCTCCCTCACATGCACTGCTGTTTTCTGAGCCAATTTGTGGATTTTGAGATTTACCAGATAAGGAGTTCATCTACAGTTAATAATTTTCTTTTTAAAAGACACAAAGGATCATTTAGGTTTAGTTGGGGTTTTTTTGGGTAGTTAACAGATCTTTTCCCAAAGTATCTCGTGGCTTGCAGTTGTCTCAGAACTGCTTCACAGAATTTTTACCAACCTACAAAACTGCCTTGTGCTTGATGGGCAAAAGGAGTGCCTTTGAGACAGGGGCCTCAGCTTGGTGGGCAAGTGAGCCTAATTGACTTGGAGCAGAATTTTAAGCTGGCTTTATTTAAGTATTCACAGTGCAGATGACTTTATTTCAGTTTGAGAGGATCTTACTCATGTTTAGTTTTGGTTTACTGTGTATTCCCAGTCCATGTTAGCTAAACCAAAATAAACATATCTTACAGACTTTTGCCAGCATTTGACTAAACGGGCTTGAAGTCACTCTTTGCTTAAATCAGTGCAGCTGTGGGTGAAAACAAGGCCAAATACATTCAGTTATCTTGGAGCCAGTGCCAACAAAATGCATGAAGAAAGGCATCATGCACATTTTTCATGATTAATGTATCTGCACATTGCCTGTTACTAGCACAGGGACGCGAGTGAATTTCAGTTTCAAATGCCATGGAATTAAGGACTTCATTGTTGTGTGCATTTGTGTTTATTTGAGCAGTGTCCCTGAAGTACATATCGCTTCATATGGATGGTGTTGGGTGGCAGTTTGCCCCTGTTCAGTATAAACAGGAAGCTGTAGCTGCCATGCAGCTGTACGCTCAGGTCTTGGGGAGTCTTCTCTAAGCTGAGCTAAAAGAAAATGTGAGGAAGAGTTTCAGCTAAGAATTTGGGTTCTGCTGATGGGTGAATGAGCTGACAGATGTTTTGGGAGTTGGTTTTCACTGGAGGATGTACTCAGATCTGTATGAAACTCTAACAAGATCTCAAGGACCTCTTTGTACCAATGCTGTGGTCCCACCCAGAACCTCTCTGCAAGTGTCTCACTAGGTAGAATGAGTTTTTCCACCTGAGTTTTCTATGCTGTTAAAAGCTATTCCAAATTCTGCTAAGTTTCTTCATTTATCCTTGAGGATTCCTGCTTAATTAAAATGGGCCCGAGGGAAGTATGACTATTTAATTTCATCTTTTACCACAGAAAATGTTTGAAGGCCATGATTTTTTGCAGATCTAGGCATCATTTATATTAACAGAAGATACTCTTGGTTACCCAAATCTTTTTAGGTTGATTAATGGAATCTTTTCCACTTCACTAAATTTACAAAGTAGCAGCAGAGATACTGAATTTAATAGGCATCACTAGTAACTCTGCAAAGAAGAGAGAAAATAGTTAAGTGTATCTTCATAATAGAGTTCAATCAGACTTCTGTTTTTAAGCTTCAAAGTCAATACACCTGCTGTTTCTAGAGCTTAAATCAACATACAAAAGAGTTTTTTCACTCTTCACCAGTCATAGAAGTTTCTGTCTCATCTCTGACTTGGGCTTCCACAGTACAGTCAGCTTCTTAAGTTCCCATTTATTATTTATTGCAATAACTCAACTGAAATATGAATGTCCTCTATGAATGCTTTAGTTTCTTGGATCTAAAGCCTGCTATTTAGCTGGTTCTTACTAGGACAGATCATTAAATAGTTGCTATTTCACAAATGCAGCAAACAAGTCCACTACCTACCTATTCTCTCTTTTAGGTTTTACCCCGCTGAAAGTAGACCTACTCACAGTCATGTGACACTTGGCCACCAAACCCCAGCATCAGCTTTAGACTTCAGTAGGGCTCGGACTACATCATTACCCAATAGAGAGAATATTATGGGGTTTCTTAACTTATAATGGAGTATCATGCTACTTTTCCTAGCAGTACTGCTGCAGTTGCTCTTGTTGCTGAAGCTGCTCTGCACCATGGTGAGTGGTGTTTATCAGTTGCTCTATTTTAAATACGCAGAGGGCAGATGTGTGGTTTTAGTTCAGAAGTAATTGTTAAAAAGCTTCCTTCTAATCTAAGGTTTAGTAGTAACAAAACTCCCAATTGGGAGTTCAGGTTATGTGTGTCTTAGAATAGGCTCTAACAGCTCTGAAAATGAAATAGCTACTTCTCTAGCAGATTTTTGGAGCAAAATTAGCTACCTGAAGCACGTAAACAAGCTGGTAGGTTGTTTTCTTACTTATCAACATCAGAATAATGAATTAGTAGCTTGTATTTATGTGTTTGAAAAGCAAGGCCTTGAAGAAGAAAGAGCTTTCTCTCCCCAAAACGCTACTTTCTGGTAAGAGCGAGCTGTCATCTTTTGTGCACATTTGCAAACAATTACTTTATGATTTGTCCCTATTCCATCTTTCAATGCTATGACCTATATATCATGAAAGATGTTTTAATTGCAATAAGATTTGAGCCTAATGCTGTGTGGCTTTTTCAGAGTTGACAAATTTGGAGAGAAACTTGAAGTTGGATAGTGGTTTCAGATAGTCATTTTGAATTTGTGGTCGAAGTGTATGTGCTGTTTAGGTACAGGCTGTCTTAATACAGTTAATGTTGGTGCAGCATGAAGTTATGGAAATCTTTCCAAACAGCAGCTGCACAGCTAGTGATGTTTTGGTGTGAGTAGCAAAGAGATATGGGCAAAATGTCAAAGGTGTGGCTTGCTGTGCCCTCCTTGCCTTCAAGCACTAAAGCTTCATTATGTGACTCACTAGTTACGTGTGTTGCTTTTCACATCAAAAGTGCTTGCAGAAACCACACAGCTCTGACTAAAACTCCCAGTTCCTGGCAAACTAACTGGTAGCTTGTGTGAGAGACCTATTCTGAAGTGAACCTTTTGTTTTAGTTAGGAAGAGCTATAGAAGAATCCAGATCTTCTGGCCTTAAAATTTAGCAAGAGGAGAAGGGGCTGTTGACATTGATGGATGGACTCTTTCAAACTCTTGCTTTGTAGAAGTAAGGGTAGAAGAGTCAGCTATAGGAACCTAAATCAAATTTAATCTCATCCATGCATCAGACTGGGCACACTTTGAGATGCTGTGTGGTAGAGTGTCCCACCATCAGCTCTATTCTTGCTGCCATCAAACTATGACTGGTTAAACCAACAGAATGTCGGGTGCTCTCAGAAAAATTTACAAACTTCATCTTCAGTGTGTGGTTTCAGAAAGAAAAATGTAGGCAAATAATGAGGTAAGTTGTTACCGTTCCTACTCATATTTTGAAACAATGTGGACTCTCCAAGTAGTGCCAAGACTCATTTCCTTCCTAGGATTTGGCTTTAACAAAATACAGAGTGAAAAAAAAAACCCTCCTCCTGTAACACATGTGCTGACGGCACAATGCATGTGATTCCCTCCGTGCAGACGGAGCTACCTCTGAGTACTCACTGTGGAGCTGTGTTTAAAATACTGCTCAACAAAGCCCATGCTGATGGGCTCTTACAGGCAGGTCTGGTTTAAGTGGTGGCCATTTATATGTGGGAGTTGCCTGGAAAACCTGTCCAAAGCTGCCAGTGTTCAGGCAAACTGACAAGTCCAGCCTCTTACTCACATCTAGGTTATCAATCCTTGCACAAGTGATTGAATAAACTGGCTGAAGCCTGCAGGCTCCCTTCAGGAGGAACTAGCTTCCAGCACCATCAGGCCTATTGCAAGACAGTTTTGTATAACAGCATGTTGATAACTTTCTTCAAAAATAGAAAATATTTTTGTTTCGGTGGTGGGTTATTTGGTTTGTTTTCCTTAAGGTGAAGAATGAAATTCTTCAACTAATGTCAATAATCACAAAGCTGAGTGACCTGTCAAGCTGCAGCCTCAGAGGGGCTGGCCACATCCCCACAGATCTTCTACTTGGATTGCTTCTGTAAAGAAGTACTCAAAAGTATGGTTCCTTGTGGACTTTGGCAATAAAGTTAAATCATGTTTTAATTGTATTTGCTTCTGTAGCCTAATGAGTGTGCACATGTGGGCTTGGCCAAGAGATGCAAGGCCAAATTATACACTCAAACTACTGTAAATTGAAAACTTTCTGGTGCTGAAAACACAAGTGACTCCAGATTTGCCTCACTGTAAATTACATACAAGCCCACCTGCAGTGGGCTAAGATATAGTTCTGAACAAAACCCGAAATAACAAAATGCTTACCTCAAATTTTACAAGTCTGAGCCAGCCCTGACTATACACAGCCAATCAAGCCGACATAACTGTCACAGGTGACACATTTTGGTCCCCAAGATACTTTAATACAGTAAAGACAAAGCCCATTAACCTAAAGATAGCATCAGCGTTAGAAGAAAGCTGAGCTGTAATCCTGAAGATTATAGTTTCAGGAGAAAGATTTAATGTCATCTCAGGGTGGTTCCTTTTTTTTTTTTTCTTGCCTTTTTTTGGTTTTTTTTGTTATGTTTTGTTTTCAGGCAAACTTCAAAGTGCCTCATTAGATGCTTTCAGAAGTCATGAAGATGAAATGAATAAGAAGAGATTCAGGCAAATTGTTGACTCTGGAGAAGGGTTTTAAAAAACAACAGCACAAAAGGAAAGCCCCTAGGGATAATTGTAATTGCATATCTGAAGAGTATTTCAGCGCTGGTCTGCCAGTCCCACTTAGCTGAGGCACCTTTCTTCATCCTGAGAAGGGCTGATCCTTTTTGTCCAGGCTTCTCAAACATCAGTCTAGATTTTCCTTGACTGTCTAAATTTCCCTTGACTGTGTCATAGTGATTGAGCCTCACGGAGTTTCCATGGGGAATACTTCATGCTACAGAGTAAATTTGCTGAGGAGAGATATCTTCAATATCTGGTTTTAAAAATCCAGAAAATTCGATAGCTGCAGAGGAAAAAATGATTATTTTTAAGTCCTATTTGTTACTATTTGTAACAATCCTGGCATAGGTTGAGAGAAAGAAAAGGAAAAGAGAGAATCTCTCGGATAGTTTCCATAATGTCAGGAGTTAAATCCTTAGGACATGCTGACCAGTGACTGCTGTCCTTTGGGAGTATGTGATCTTTCAGGTTTAGCTGAGCCCGACCTTCCTTGGCAGACCTATTGTTTTGTAAAACCACAGATACCACAGAACATCTCTGCTGTATGACCCTGTTGCTCGAAACAAGTGTGGACACATGCTTGCTGTGTCAGCAGGGAAGGTCTGTCTCCTCTGGTAGCTGCAGAAGTCAGTCTAGCGAGGAAGGAGATGTTCCAAACCAGGCTTCCAGAGGCACAGCACCCTCCGGATGATGCTGATCTCACCGGAGTGGGGACACGGGCACATGTTCCACCCTGAGTGGAACACGCTTCATGGCTCTTACCAGCCTTTCCTGACTTTGTGTGTCTTTCTCCCAACCAGGTTAGAAGGGGATGTGTTAGAAGTAAGAGGACAGATGAGCACCTCTTGTCTCAGCTGGGCTAGCACCCAGTTTCTTCTTCCTGGCCACCTTGGCTACTGTGACGAGAGCTCCCCTTTTTCTGTGGTGCCTCTGTCTCACCAGTGCCTCTGAGTCTTTGAAACATAATGAGCACATGAGCAGGAGCGAAGCTGGTAATGTTGTTTGAATTGGTTTTTTTTTTTTTACTTTGTTTTGTTTTCTCGGTGCTTTCCTACCTGCAGGGAGCATGGGAAATGTAACAGTAGCTGAGGACACGGAGGTTCTGCGCATCACACACCTACGCACAAGCTTTTCCAAACTTCATTTTTAGCAGAAAAGTAATTGTACTCCAGCAACAATGATCGATGGGAATAAAAAAAAACTAACCAAGGTAATTTTAATAGCGAGAGGGCAATACCTTTAATTATACTAACTGATCCAGCTGAAAGAAACCAGTGGGGGTTTCAGGCTCCCTTGGTAGGTTACTCACCGTTTGTGGGTGCAGGCCACTACCAGGGTGAGTGCCACTACCAGCGGCAGCCAGACGGTGCTGCTCTGGCCCTTGCATGGTAGGGGAAAGCGCAGGAGAGAAACCAGTGGAAAACAGGCGCTAGGGAAAGAACGATTTGTTCCAAAACATTTGCTTTGTAACAGGGTCATCTATAAATTCTGGGGTTTCCTGTTCACTGAATGGCAGGCTTTCTCTTTTCAGGTTACGGGCTGGAATATTTTTATTACAGCTCATTGTAATCTTCCTTCTTTTCCAAGCCCAGAGTTGCAGCCTTTGCAGAGAAATGTCCCAGCTTTCTTGGGTTTTAAGTTGTATCCTTCAGCGCCATCCTCTTGAGCTGTGCTTTAATTTCCTTTGGGCTTTGGAAGTAGTGAGATCATGGTAGTTTTAGGGGGAAAGCATTAGACATGTTAATGGGTTCTTTTCATGCTGATGTGTGTTTGTTCTGGATACCGGGGAAGTAAAACCTAAATAAAACACCTGGAAAAATAGTAATTTTAACCATAAGGAGGTTGATCCTGCGTCTTGTACATCTTCTGAATGGAGCTGACTGGGAGTTACCAGTGTTCAGGAAATACAGGTTTTAGGCTGCAGCTGGTCAGGATTTTTATTTTTTTGAAACAGTTTTGTTTTAGAAAACACCCATTAATGGGATGACTTTGTCAAGAATGTGGTTGGGGAACACTGTCAGGGTAGTGAGAGACCTGTGGCAGAATATTATCTCATAATGCTAATAGCCTCATGTGGGGAGAACTTGCCTGCACTGTTACAGATCTACATCAGGTCACCGGTCTGAAGCAGGCAGTGACAATTTTCCACGAGTGCCTGGAGAACCTGGATATCTGAGGCTCTTTCTGTTTCATGGAAAGAGTGGGAGGCAATCAGAACACATCCTTGAGAATGGGTGATAAATGAAGAGAGGAAGAAAAAGGTAACTGCAAGTTTTGTGAGATAAGAAACCTCTTCTCTGCCTAGCTCTGGCATGAGATACACTGTGTGATCTGCTACCGCTGGTGAGAGGAGCTGTCAGAGTGGTACTAACATCTTTGGCCGGTGCTGTTGAGTATGGCTGACACTATACTGCATAGGACTTCCAAGAGCCAGTGAGAGATCCTGTCATCTGACCTGGGGAGCATTTACTGATTAAATTTAGAATGAGGAAAGATTAATTTTTTGCAACTGGGGAGTGACTTTTCTGTTAACTCAGCTTGAATTTTTACCAATGTTACAAGTTTTTAGACGCTCCGAGTGCATGATTTTAAAGATGTCTGTTGTTGAACATGCTGGGAGCATTTTGTCTTTATGCTGAGCTTAGCAAATGAGATTCTAGTCCTTGGCTGGCATTATTAGGCACTATTGTAACAATAATGAAAAGAAGATGATTAAAATCTGCCTACTAGTGGCAGGAGTTGATGTTACTATATAGCAGTATGAGTAAGACAGCATTCCGAGCTTCTTGCGTTCTCCACTGATGTGAGCACAGTGTTGGGAACGTACCTCTCTGCTCTAAGGTAAACCAGGATTTTCAGAAGAAGTGAAGTGTGTGATTGCTGTTTTTATTTTAACTGATGAAACAGCTAACCTCTTTTCACTGATGCTTTCCATGGAAATGTTGTCTGTGTTAACTTTGGTGAAAGCTTTGGACTATTTTTGGCAGCAATTAAAAGCATTCAAGAGATGCTTGTCACTTCAGCTCACATATTTCCACAGGGTACTTTATTTGTGTTTTATGAAAGAAACAGAAAACACAGCAATATGGCTTCTGCTTAACTTTAACTATCTCACATCTTGAGGCAGCAAGTGACAAGCAATTTTTCTTCATTGGAAGCTTTCTTTTGGATATCACAGCATGGAGTGGCTGATAGGATTTTCACAAGAAAAATAATAACACATAGAATTCACTACCACCTGCTGTCCAGCCATCCTAAAGTGATTTTGATAACTATTTATTAGGACTCATGACTAAAAAGTTGGTGAAATTTTATTGAACTGAGTTTACAAATTAGAAAACTGATAGTTGTGTCTGTAATACTCCAAAGTGCCACTAATTCAAAATGTCAGCATCTGTGAGGGCTTAATTTGAGGGAACTGGGTCTTGACATTCAGAGCTTATCAGTTCCCGCCTTCTTCAGAAAGGGTTAATTATGGGGAAATTGGAGAGTTGGGCCCATAGATTTCCAAAACTAAGAAGTGGCTGAGAAGACACTCCTGCAGAAAATGTATGTGTAGTAATTGTGCAAAGGGACGACAGGTTCGTGTAGTAGTTAAGCTGAGAATAAAACCAGGATCTGTTTGTTTTATTTGCAGCATCCTTTTATTCAATTATTTATAAAACTTGCTGAACATATCTCTATGTGGATTGTGTGGGAGGAAGTATGAAATGTATGTGTGGTATCTCTATGTTAAAATTTAGCTTGCTGTGTGGGTATAATCTAAAAAAACATTAGATTGGGGTACAACTATGTTGAGCTCATCTGATGTATGATAAGCCCGGCTTCTAAAAGTGGCTGTGCTGCAACTTCTGATACTTCAGGCTTCCATCAAAATTCTTCCTACCTCTGCAGTTTGAGTTTTAAAATCTGCAGTGTGGTTAGATGACAGCAATTGCTAATTACCATGGTACTGAGCCCCCTGAAGTGACAAGAGCAATGGTTCTTCTGGCACACTGCAGTGCTACTTCTGAGCAATCAACAGCCTGCGCGCAGTGCCCCCGTTGCGCCTGTACACGGAGAGACTGCATCTGCTGTTGCACCCTTGCCTGAATTCACACTCACCAAATGTAATGCAGAGCTGTGTCTGCAACTAGACACCGCTGTGTCGAGTCCTATTATGCACTAGTGGAACATGTAGGGGGAAGAAATACAGTGTGATGTTTAGAAACGCCTCACCAACACTCTATTCAAGCATCAGCGTGTACAGCTGGTCACAATGGTAGGGACCAAGGCTGCTGCTCATCTGTGGGGGCTGTGGGTGGTAACAGGAAGGCAGCTGAGGTTGGGAAAGGGAACTTCTGATACAAGTGGAGATGGGATATGGATGAAACAGCTTATTTCCTTACAGTTCAGGGTTGTTTGGGACTCTGCAACCCGGGGAGCTTATCTGAAAGTCACTTAAGACTGTTCTGTGGAGGAGTGAGTGGGATGCTGGGATTATATTTCTACCATCCTCAGAACCTTGGGGTTTGCATTCATGGGGCTGGGACTGTGGTTGGGCTGGGCTGTAGTACATCGTTAAAATTCTGCCTTGCAGCACTGCCAGGCTTTGTATTACTACAGGACTCCCCGGTCTCAACAGTGTCTGCTGTTAATAATGTATTAGGTGTATTGCAGCAACTCTGAACTCCTGGGCACAGACCAGACCCACTTTCCCTGGGCACTGGACAAACAGGAAAAACACCCACCCCAAGACAATTCTTCCTGGTTCTTTGGAATCACATTGCTGCTCATCCCAACTGTGGGAAGGATACAAGTCTCAAGAGGAAATGGTGCATCTCTGAGCAGGGAAACTCTTTTAAATACAATTACAACTGGATGCCAGAGTTTAGAATAAGGTCCCCTGCATGGCAAGGCTGTGTGCCAGTTTTTATAAAATATATAAGTGTAATTTATGCAGTATTTCTCTTAATCATGCTCTCTGATTAAGATATCCATTAAAGCCCATCATCTTAATTTAATTGAAAAATTCTGTGGGAATTGTATCAGATTTTTTCTCCATTAAATTAATATTACAGCCTTTAAATAGAATTTCTGGGCACCCATTGTTGTTTGCAGAATTATTATGCAAATTGATATCTGCTCTCTGCCTTTTTTGGATCCGACTACTATAACATTGTTTTTTCCTTTGCCCCATCTACTCCCTCCTCCCCAGCCTATGTTTAATTATCCTTTCCTTTTGATTTCTGGGGTCATTAATGTGATGCTTTCTGGGGCTTGTCACAGGACGTTCGTTGTTTGTCTGTCAGTCTGGGCCTCTCTGAATCTGTTAATTAATTAAGGTATGGAGGCTGCAAAGTGTTAATTCCCCAGGTAGCAGCCTGGCCTTATGATGAGGGAAAGGGCAACGCGCTTCTCCTCTCAGTGACTGGGGAGAGGTGAAATGAAATTAAGGTTGTTCAGGACTGACCTTTAATCGGCCAGGTTGGACCCTGAGAGCTGTGCCCAGGGTTGAATGGAGCCTTGGCAGATCTGTTCCTTGAATACCAAGCTGCTGGGTGCGTTAGCACATCTACAGCACTCACCGTGTGGGAGCCGAACGGGGGACACTCCCTGCACTGGCTCCTAGAGAAAGCTGCGGTGAGCCACTGTCCTTCCCCCTCTCTACCCGGCCAACAGATGAGGGGGCTGTTTCTGTGTAAATCACTCCCCTTGTTGGCACCTCAACAGACCTGTGCAGGTCTTACACAGGTTACCTAAATAAGCCAATTCCTTTAGAACTCGAGAGCTCGCCGCTTCCTCCATTTTCTGATGGGGTGTTGCTCTTCTCGCCTTCTCCCAGACTCCAGCTTTTGCTGGAGCTGTGTTTGTGCCCAGTCACACTGAGTGAACCTCCAACACTGGAGCTGGAGCCCTTTAAGAAGTTGGGGCATTATCCAAGTAGCTGCTGAATCTGAGAGTCGTGACTTGTATGTGCTGGAGCGCGGAGGGAACAGCTTGTGCTCACATTCAGAGGAACAGGTGCCGCCGCACAACTGGGGACGCCACAGACACAGGCAAGGAAACAGCAGCTTGTTCGGTGCTGCTTTGGTATTGTTCCATAACCTGATACAGGCAACGGGCTGCAGTATGGGGTGGTGCTTATTAGCTGTCCACCTGCCTGACACCCTCCCCCGTGCTGTCCTAATTAAACAGTGAGCTCAGGTTTCCCACTTTGGATCAACAAAATCAGGAGGGGAGATGGCTCTAGCTCCTGTCCTCTCACCCAGACACAGCCTAAAAAGAGCAGGACAGTGCTCAGCACAGACTCTGCTCCGGAAGGAAAGAAGTGCATGAGGTAGGATTGCACCTAAACAAAGAGCTGCAGGAGTCTTTTGTTGGGTTTGGTGGTCAGTATGTTTTCTTTTTTGTTTTCTCTAAAAAAGAGCAGTGCCCTACCTTCGTGGTTATTTCTGCACAACAGCTGTGTTTCCGCTGAGCAGCTGGGGGAGCTGCCTGACTCAGCACATCTCCAGCCTTAACTGTCAAAAAGTGCACTCAAGCAAAACTAGGAATGCTGCAGGCAAAACAGTGGGTCCACTCTGCTACCTCCTGCAACCAGTGAAGGGAGAGATGCTCCTCTGCGTGGATAGAAGTGTTTAGGTTCAAGTGACATGAATCATTTGCTCGGAGGAGTGTGCCCGCAAAAGGAGGAACAAATACATGGTCTGTATTTCAGAAATACATTGTGTGCACAAGTTGTTAATGTCTGTGAAAGTACTCAATCATGTAGAAAGCACCTGCTACAAGGCTGGGGTGCTGTAGGGAGAGAAAGCCTCTCTCAGTAAGAGCAGAGAGCATTCAGTGCTTGCCAGATTAGCCTTACAGAGCAAACCAAGCCATTTTTATACTTCAGTCCCATGACAATATGCAATATCTCCTAAGTATCTTGAGTCACTTTTTCCAGACAGGTTCATCATAGCTTTTGCACGGGGTGGCATTTGACCTCTCCACATGTGTTACTGATTTGTGGGATGTTTACACGCTGCAGAGTTGTGAGATTTTTAGAGGGTGGATGAGAACTGGTCAGAGAGTAGGCTTGGAAGACACTTTTGCCTAGTGGTTTGAGTAATGGAATAAGAATAGGAAGATTGTATTACCAGCTCTGCTTTTGACCTTGGCCAAGTAAAGTCTCTCTGCCTCTCTCTCAGTTTTCTGCCCTTTGTCTGTTTTGACTAGAATTCTTTGATATAAATGTGTCCCCTCTCCATGTGATTGAATCTAAGTAAGGAACTGAATTGATATAGAACTTTTCAGTATATTACTGTGCTACAAGTAAGTCACAAAAATAATTTAAAAAATAATTGTTTCATAAAGCACAGTGGGACTTGCATGAATAGCAAAATACCAGTTACAGCAAGGAGGAATTCAGCATCTGGTGAAATTTGAGTCCACTGTAATAAGCAAACTTAAAATTCCAGTTGCAGTGAGGTTGTTGAAGGCAGCAGAACTGGAACTTACCTTGTAAGCACAAGAACGTGACTTTCACAGTGTAACAGTTTTATCATTTTCCTGTTTAGGAGAAAAAGGTTCTTTAATAGATTGGATTTTCTGGCAGCACCTCTGGAGTTGAGTCTTGTGACAGTTCCTGAGTTTGTAGTTGATGGAGAAGAGTGTGAAAACTTCTGAACTCACATAAACTTTCCCCAACCTGTGTAGCCGTCGTTGTCTTTAGATACTGTGCCTGTGGTAGAGGCAAGGTGTGCTTCCTGCTCCAGGCAGAACAGGCTGAGTTAGGAACCTGCAATTGTCTTCCAATTGTTCAAGCCGGTCTGCAGTGAGCACCGGGCTTGGGAGGTGCATCCCAGAACACGTCTTGTTTCATGAGTCCATCTTGAGATCTTACTTCACTAGGCATCTAAAGGCAGCCTGTTCTGATTGAATCCTCTCAGCCTGGGTACCGTACCAAGCCAGGTAGTGGTGGTGTTGCAGCACTCCCTCGGAAAGTTTCAGCAGAGCTTCATATCCCACATAAAATGCAACAGCAGTACCCTTCCTTACCCCAGGCTCGCTGTCTGTTACAATTAAGATTTTGTAGTAATAAAAGCTAATATTTGTTTATTTCTGTTTCTATTTGTAACTAATACATCTTTCTGAAGACAATATTGAGGCGGGGGCGCGGGAGGGGGCACAAAGAAGCGAGATTGAAGGTTCAATATAATTCACTTGAGCCAGTTTCAGAGTAAGTAACATTTGGCTCTGTGGGCAGTAGCAGTGACTCCTTACACACTTGATTGCTCGATTTCCTTCCTACCCCCCTCAGCAGATTTTTTTTTATGCCAACTCATACAGAACTTGCAGGAGCACAGGAAGCCTTTTGCTACGTACGATCGACTTGAGCCCTTTCACATGCTCTTACATCATCTGTGAAATTAGATGCACATGTAGCCTCAGTACTAAGTGTGCTGATCCTCTGTTGAAAAACAGGTTATTTAAAAACAAAACCACCACAGTAAATCCGTCTGCATGTGTATGCTTGTGTGTGTGTATATATGTATTCAGAGAGAATGTGAGTGCTCTGTCATGATTTGGGTTGCCTCAGTGGGATTTGCAACCAATATTACTTCTCCCAGTGATACTAAGATGGAGATTTTAATGTATGAATAAATAACTAGCATGATCTGCCATACACAGACTTGCTGAATCCTATCCCATGGATATACAAATGGTATCACTAAGAACAAAGATTTCAGAGAATCTTCCCTGTTCATCTGCTCCAGTCCTCTGCTGTCACAGGCAGGCAAATGCATTTCATACATCAGGGAACATAGCTCTCACCTGAAAGATAAATACTTTGTTTTGCCCTTATTTTGTGAGGAGAAATGAAGAGCCTCGTTTCTGGCCTCATGCACACACATGACTGAGAAAACCCTGGTAGGTGGTTCATAAGATCTTAAAAGGTGTCATTTCACTGCCTGAGAAGACTCACTGCCTGTTCTCCACCGCAGTGAGGTAGCTATTTGGAACCCTCTTTAAGGTTAGTCCTGTTTATTGAAGGAGTAGAAACTTGTTATTTAATCTAGGTTTTTACTTTATATGCCATAAATGTCACGACTTTTGTGGAGATTATGCTAATATTTTTGTGCTCACATATCTTTACATTAGCTGTTTAGATGCTGAATGCTCAAAAATAATTTTAAGTAAGTGAAGTAGTTAATCTGGCAGATTAACTGTGGTACTGAAAAATTCAACCACCTCTACAACTGAGATTGGCATTTAGAAAATCAGTCTAGTGAGTTTACTTTCAGCCTTCCAGGAATGACAGTTTTGTGCATGCTTTATTGCTTCTGGGCAGCTGAGGTGCAAACCCCAAACCAGTCCGTCTGAGTTGAGCAGAAAGTGGTTGAGGGAAGTGTGTGACTTCTGTGTGAGAGAATGACAAGCCTAAATCAGCAAGATGATTCCATGGGACTGTTCCTGTGTTCTTCTCTCCATTTAATAGGAAGGTGTTAGAAATCAGGTCCTAGTTAGGAAAAGTATCTTCCCTGCCTTTCTGCCCTGTTAAGGGAGAGGAAATTTCTTTTATATCTTACATATGTTTGCATATGTCTGTGTCTCTGCTTGGCAAGGCATGTTGTTGAAGCATCTTGCCTATAGCATTTCTGAAATGTACATTTACATAAATGTGTGTGTTCCTAAACCTGCTTGTAAACACAGTCAACGTGAAATTTAAGTCCTTCCTCCTTTTTCTGAAGTTCTGGCTACATCAGATCAAATCCAGTATTGCAGCAATGGGCTGCCCTGGCTATACTTCACATCCTCTCTCCTGCTGGATCTCCCACCTCTTTTCCACCTAGATGAAAGAGCGAGCCCTACCACTCGGTTGGTCAGTAAAATGCTCTTAACCCTGTCCCAGCAGGTTCAGCACCTACTGCTGTGTAGCATTTTAGCTAAACACAAGCCGTTTTTGCTTTCCCCCTTGTCTCATTTTTCTGCAATCTTATTAAATCACTGGCTGTCCTGGGATTATTTAACTGCACCAACCGCACTTCCCCCTGCCAGAGCCTTGCCTGTCAAGGCAAGAGCTCACCAGCCTTTTAATACAAGGCAGTCATCCATAAAAGAAAAGAAGGTGGAGAGAGTACAAGGATTCACACCAGTGGAAACAAAGGCAGGTGATGGGTGCTGAAACTGTGTGCTGCTGTGTGATCTGCCTTGTCCGCCTGCCTTGAGCACAGTGGCTTTAGCAACATCTTTGTCCTCTGAAAGCCTCAGCCTGCATAACACAATAAATAATGCCTTCGAGCAATGTGACCTGTGGCAAGGAGTAAGTGATGACATTGTCAGACATACACAACTGTTGAAACACCCAGACTGTAATCATCATGCTGTACCCACGGAAAGACATTTGGCAAATGAGATTCCATTTTCACATTGGTCTGTGCCGAGCATGTAAATTTCCAGCGGGACAACCAGCATTAGGGATGTGTAATTGATTGTCTGAATTATAATAAACAAGCTGTGACAGGTGATCATCCATCATATTCCTGCTGCATGTTCCAGCACCACTGTGAGACACAGAGAGCGAGCGAGAGAGCTGGAACATGAACGAGGAAAATGAAAAGTCGCGTTCGTACAGCAATAGAGACGAGGGGGTAATAGAAAAAAAGGATGATGGTGGAAGTGAGAGGAGACTGCAACCATGAGAAAAAAACATGGATGGAAAAGGCTAATTAATTTCTGTGACTTGTTAGAAATTTCATTGAATAAAAAAGTCCCTTTTACCGTTACTGCCACTGAGAACTGGAGGATTTGCTGCAGTGGCTGGTATCTGGAGCTAGGCGTGCTGAGAAATAAACACAGCGATGAGGAAAGCATAAAGGAGGAGCTGCGATTAGAGCAGAACCAATTACAAAATAGTGCATGTGTGTGTGCATATGTGTGAGAGAATCAGGACTCCACAGCTTTGCTGTCTGGTTCAGGCTTCGGTCCATGACTGAATGGTCAAAACCAGTATCAGGTTTGTATGGTTGTGCAGAAGGAAATGCATTCCCTGATGCCTTAATGTTGTAAAAGCCTGGGTTTTGCAGTGATGCTGTTTCAGAATCAGAGTGATGTGAATGACAGGTCTTTCCTAAGGGTGGGGGTGGAGTCTTAGTGCAGTCAACTCTTTTGTTTCTTGGACAAATATTTCCAGGGAGGAAATTACTGGTCTGAAGTGTGAAGATGTCTATGGTAAAAAAATAAATATGTGGACATAGTGTCACTGATAGATTGGCTAGTAGTATTTTCTTACACATTTACAAGCATACCTCATGCAAATCAGAGAATGGGGTTTCCCCATGCTCTGTGTGGATGATGACTTGCCCCTTTGATATACCCAGTTTAATTTGTTTCATTGTAGTCAATGCAGTATGAATGATTAGACTCTTTCTATCCAAATTTGTGAAATTCTGGATTTCTCAGCCTTCCTTATAGACAGCTCTGTGCCATTATTTGACAGTCACCCAACCTGTAATTGCCATGATATTGTTTGTGTTAGCTGTCTGATCAGATGCTCAAACATTTCCCCTACAGACTGTTGCCCATAAACATCTGTAAATCACTTTAGGCAAACATGATAGTCACCAGGATTTGGGCTATAAATGCTTGTGTAAAATGTGGGTGCAACATCCATTGGGAAGAATGTATGGGCAACATTCTTAAAGTTACTGTGAAATTTTTGAAAAAAAAAAGTATGAAAATCTTTAAAGTTGGAATAATTTTGAATTTGATCAAATAGCTGTTGAAGCAGGTTTCTTACTGTTGCATAAGCTTGAAAATTAATCTTCTTTCCAGAAAGTAAAAATATTTCCATGTTTTTTGTGTGATGACTGGCTGGTGACGTATCTCTTACTGACGCTTCTTTGCCCAGATGTCAAACTGTCCTGCCTGACTGAAATCCTGAGATCCATGAAGAGTGGCCAGTTGTTCCTTGAATTCTTTAGCAGGAATTTGATTGAAGTGTCTGCGTATCCCTTGTGAACAGCAGTGGTAGAGAGGACAATGTAAACCGCTGGTTTCCGAAACTGGAACAACTCCTTTCTTAGGAAGCAGATTTGAGGGTGGGAATGGAAAAGCTTTGTGGTGAGGCAGGATATGTTCTGGGCAGAGACTTTCTGAACCCAAGACAGTATTTACCGTCTCACCATTTTCTGATGGTTATTTTGTGACTCAAAGAAAACACGGGAAGGGGTGTAGTTGGAGGCAAAGCAAGAAATCTCTAAGGAGACTTTATCTGTTAAGGGGGATGGGAGATGGTTGGGACTGGGAAGCTGGGGAGCGCTGTGATGCCGGGTGTTTGACTCTAAGTAACTGCTGCTGGCACAGCAGGGGTTTGTTTTGGCCCAGACCTGCCCTGGGAACAGCAGAGAAGCTAACGCTCTTGGAATTCTCTGCCTTTGCGATTCACTCAGCAACTTGGCTTCAAAAGAGTATTACAAAAAAAAAAGAAAAAAAAAAAGGCAGGAAATGTATCCAAATATCGAAGCCAAGGTTTGTATGTGAAACTGTGAGGAGGAGATTAAAGACCCAACAACCATGATCTCCCTGACTAGAAAATTTCAAGGGGCTGGAAGGAGGGCTTGTGTACAGATGGAGGGAGGTGAACATTGGGGGCAGTGCCTGCTGTTCTAAAGAGCTTGTTCAGCCTGTGTGAAATACGTAACCTCCTTCCCCAGCGAACACACAAAATTTGCACTGTCTGTGGCAGGGAGAGCAAAGGACTGGGAAGCCGTAGGGAAGGAAGCAGCAAAGGCTTTTTTTTTTTTTTGTTGTTTTTGCTATTGTTTGTGTTTCTGGTCATGAAGATTGTTGCTGTTTCCATTAGTGCTTCTGTTCTTTCCCCAGGGCTGCCCTCTTGCTTCCCCTTCCAGAGGCTGTGGTGTCCTTGGTCTTAATGTTTGTCTCACGT
This sequence comes from Heliornis fulica, assembly GCA_013399135.1. Classification (NCBI taxonomy): domain Eukaryota; kingdom Metazoa; phylum Chordata; class Aves; order Gruiformes; family Heliornithidae; genus Heliornis; species Heliornis fulica. Next base: position 734,510 of record VXBZ01007846.1, on the reverse strand, counting down.
GTAGGAGGTGAACCACAGTGTGTCGAGGCAGCAGTGAGTCTGGCAATGGCATGAACAAAGCACACCGTAGGGTGGAAGTCACCTGGTGCATAACCATTAAAGAATCCAGGTTAAAACATCAGATTCTGGATTTTTTAACTGCATTAATTTTTTAACTTGCTGCAAAGCTGTTTAGTCAGTTCACATGGGACATAGTCCATGTGAAAGGAATATAAAATATAGTTTTCAGTATGGGTATTATTTGTTACATTATGTATTTTTAGCCTAGAGGATGAATTACATATCTTAAATACCTTTTTTTGGCACGTGAGCAGCTAATCCTCAAATCTATGGCAAATACTGGAACCTTCAGGTTATGTACCAACAAACTGGATAGATTTTGTTACTGTTGTAATGGTTTGTGAAAGGGCAACATAATAGCTTCCACTGAGGAACCATACCATAAACAGTAGTATTTGCTGTTCCAGGCTTTCTTGAAAATATCGGTGTTTTTTCTCTTTTTTCTTTACTTTGTCCTAAGCTGTATCATCTTTCAAGCTGGACATGACAGCATTTTTCTCCTCTTTTTTAAAATGTAAACAGAACTGAACACAGAGTAGAAATTCTCTGCAGCCTTAAGATATCAGATTTTTCATTTGACCTTTATAAAAAGTCAATTTGTGCTTTGTTTCTTTAACATGAAATCTAAAATGCCCTCCAGTCACTTGCACGCAGTATTCATTTTTGACCATAAGCAAAGCAATTCTACATTTGCTCTTTTCAGGAACTACTAATGCTCAGGAGACAGAGGATTCATTTCTGCTTTTTGTTGATACTGGAGAGTTCAGGTTGCAAAGATCTGGTGTCACCACCATAATGTCACTCACTTTGCAGTTAACTGTGTATTGCAAAATGTCAATGCAAGCTCAGTTGGAGAGAGAACAGTTGGAGTTAGAACAGATAACTGTAGATTGAACAGGGACTGAAACCCCAGAGTTCTGATTTTGTGTCTGCTGTTAACAAAAACGAGTTAGGCAAGCTCCTTAGGCCAAAAGTGGCAGCTGAGTTAGGGTGACTCACCCTTTGGAGATCCCCCACCAAGGAACAGTGGAGCAGGGAAATACCTATGTTTCCAGGTGGTGGGTCACAGGGGCTACTGACCTGCAGAACTCCTTTGTTCTGTGGGATGGGTTTAAGAAGAGTGTGAATGGAGTGTCCTCTGAATTAATTTGCTAAAGTTTCACAAATAAAAAAAAACCAAAACACAATAGCATTTTAGAAATTCTGTCTCTAGAGGTTTAGTGGAAGATTCATACCCAGTGATGGTTTTGTGCCTTTAAAAACCTCTCCCTAGGTAAACCTCATTAACTCCTTTGGCAGCCTGTCAGTGACTTCCAAAGCCTGGCGGGATGGAAACCCGTTCCGAAGGAGTGCAGCCCCGCTGGGTCTCACCGTACTTCCCAGCTCGTACCTAGGCTTGAAGGCACATGTCCCTTGACCTTGTTCCTTGTACCACACCCAGAGTGCATATTTTTGGACACAAATATGCATGCCTTATCATGCCAGCTGTTGCTTCAGTATTCTCATGAAACGCAGTGTTTCCGGAGAAGATGCTGCAGTCTACAAATGTGGATTAAGAATCGCATATCCCTGACAGTATCAGCCACCCAGTTCATTGCTGGTCAAATTTAAATGCAATTACTTTAGTGGTATGTGGCACTGGGTTGAAAACCATCGTGGTGTGCTTAATCTTACCAATGGTGTTTATTTTCTGCCTGAACCAGTGGGTGAAATTTGGTTGCCTCTTGGATGCCTTAGAAAGGCTGAGAGGTTAGCAGAACTACAGGAGCTGACCATTACCTTGACAGACTTATTTCACATAACCATTATTTAATCAGGTGTTATGTTTTGGGAAATTCAGATACTGTACAGTATCCCCTAATAGTCTAGTGTTCTAAAAATAAACTAACACACACACAAAAAATCAGCCATACCGAATAAATCTAATATATCTTCTTTTCAAACTTTCTAATCTGTGATAAAAATATCTGCTTGGAAGGTGTTAATGTGACAGTATGAGGCATTTAAATTAGGGCTTCAAAGTTCTTTGTGAACACAGATTTGTTGGGTCTTCCAAGACTCAGTGGAAGAAAGTGAGTGTTATTGCACTGGAAGTCCACAGTGGAGTTGGAAGGAGAAAAAAAAATCTTGGCCTCTGGATTGTGTGAATCCTTCACTTGAACCACAAGATCTTCCCTTTGCATCTGCGCTTTTTTTGGTTGTTTTTTTTCCCCTCAAAAAATAACTGATTTTTCTTCATTGTAATGAGATGTAGTAATTAGAAAATGGAAACAATCTGTGGCCTCTGAAAGTGTACAGATGTCACTACTGCATTTTATAGTCGCTTGGGGCTTTGTGGTTAACTGAAGATAGAATTTGAACTGTCCTGTTCCAAAAGCAAAGGCTCTTAACTATTAGGGTAAAAGAAGAATCTGCCCTGGCCCTTTGCTGCAAAGGGCCTATGATGTTCATGTGTGATAAGATACGATTCTGACCACTTAAAACAGTACTATGCCATTTATTTGTACACATGAAAGATACAGCAGTAAGAGTTCCTTGACAGTTTTTATTAATCTTGAGATGTCTCATTTATTAATCAGTCACTTGGTTTAATGCAGCTTTGCGTGCAGAGTGATATGGCTCCGTATTGTACACTTTATTCCACTTGTACAAAAGACTCATTGTGCTGGCTTGCTGATGAGAACTTGTAAATGTGTGTGTGTTACTCAATCAACTTATTTTTTCTTCTCTTTCTGCTTTGGTTCCTGTTTTTAGCCATCTGCTTGACATTACTGCTTGCCTTTTGTGCCTACAGAACTTCCCAAGCCACTGCAAACTCTGCTATCCAACTCTTTTCTTCTGTCAACCTCGTAATTGCAGTGTCACCCACCCCTGGTGCCAGGGGGTAATAATACACAGAGGTGTTAAGAATTTACATGCTTACTAAAGAATCATTGTGTTTGATCATAAGGATGTTACCTAAAACTTCATCAGACCTGGAAAGCAGTAAGTATTGCAGAGTTCATTCGAAATTGGTTGACTCTGTGTTATTGATGATCATGGGCATAGACAAGGGGGACATTGTGCTCCTTATAGTTTTTAAAAAATAGTTAACACTCTAATTCTGTCTGCCTTTGCTGCCAGATCTAGAGACAAGAGTTACCTGCACATTTTTTAGGCTGGGTGATGGAGCCAATCTTCTTGGATTCTCAACATAGAAACCTCCTGACCTACCTGCCCACAGATAGCAATTCCAATGCTCCAGCTATCCCAGTGTATCTTAGCATATGTATATGCTTATGAGTTCCAAAGAAGCAGTGGTGGCCAGTGAAGGGAAAAAATTTGTTACTCAGAGGAAAATTGGACTCCTGTATTTAACCTTGCCTAAGCCAAGGAGTAACTAGAGTGTTACCTCCTCATCTGAAGACAACCATATGTGTGTGTCATCTTGGCTATGTAATTTTTCTCCCCTCCAAGAGTATATTATTTGAATGGCATTTGAGGATTTTATCCATTTGGCTGGATTTCAAGGATTCCAGTAGCATGTTCAGAACAGTGCAAGCAAGCTACAGAGATCTTACACATCCCAGATATGTTAAGCTCACTGTGCATTGTGTTACAGAGCAAGCAAGCATGTTATTTTTACTTAGGATTTCCCCAAAGTAAATATGGTTTCCTATCCTCTTCTGAACTCAGTTGAACTTCGCTGATGCCCAGAGGCTGCAGCCACGGTTAAAACCAAGTTTTGCTGTTCATAGGTGGCAAAAGCAGCAGCCCCATGTTTCTCAGGCATTATGCAAGCAGGAAGTTTTGTTTAGCTGGAATTGGTGGCTAAAGGGAAGTGCTTTGTGATTGCCTTTTTCTCCTTTCTCAGGAATTATGCCTTTCCCTGGACTTGGCCCCAGTGGGCCAGTTTGGCTTACCCAGTTCATACCCAGCCATTGAGGATTAAAGCAATAGACTTTTAAACTTTACATTAATGCAAGAGTGACTATTCTCCATCTTGAACTTTGGACCTGTGTAACAAGAAGAGGAGAAAGGAAAGGAAAACAGCCTTTTGGTAGTGTTTCTCATTCTATAGTTTAAGTAGAAACTCTTTTCAACACTGTTCCTCAAGCCCAGAAGAGAATAAATCCTCGGAGAGGGGTTTAGTGTATGGAATACAGGGGCAGTGGCCAAGGTTCAAAGAAAAATATGATTTATTTTCTGGTTTTACAGTTTATCATGCTATGATTTCACACCATCTGTACCAGAAATAACATTTTATTCACTGTTAGCTGTTGCATGTATGTGCTACTCATATGTAGAGCTCAATTCTGCTATGATTCTTAAAATAGCCAGACATATTCTTTCTCCAAAGAGTTCATTATTTCTAACTACAAAATAAGTTTTAATTACTTCCTATATCTCTATTGTGGTTTCTTAGTCATTTTAGTCTGACTCTATTTCTTCTTTGTGGATATGTTCCAGACAATAAAACCGGAGCAGCTTGGGAAAGGCTGGGTATAATTTCTGTGTAGCAGCCTGAAATGTCTTACATGGAGATGATTAAATGGGGAATCCCTCTGTATAGAACCTTCAGGTAAGAACCTGAGAAGAGAGAGCAGGCAACACATTATGGGGATTTGCTCATACTATACTGTGCCGAGAACATTACAAATAAAATATACTATCAGCAGGTAATATGTCAGCAAAAACATTTCCAGCTGAGATGATTGTATGGAGCCCCTGGTTCCTCCAGCTTCAATAGGGAATCAGCCTTTTCCCACCAGAGCCTCTTCGGGGAGAGAAACGCTCGTGTCTGCGTCAGTGCTCATTGTCTTTTGAAACAACCTCAGCATCAATGTACTAGATGGAGTTCAAGTATTACTCAAACTGCCTGATTTCAAAGATAGTTCTGTCATTGTAGAGTCCCCTCCAAATCTGAAGTATCTTCTGTTTCCAGTTGTTTGTAAAAGTGTACTGCCTTTTAATGGAAAGAGTTTTCATATCCACTTGAGGTAAATAACAGGGACAGCTAACTGTGAGGAGAAAGGAGCAGATCTCTGCTCATGGAGGGTAGACTATTTTGTTGTCTATTATCAAGCTACACCGATATTATTTTCAAAACAACAGCTCTCTGTTTTTAACAGCTATAATCATCACCAGGAAGAGATGTGAAGAAGAGAGCCTCACTGCAGCCTCTTGAAGCTATTTCTTTTCTTTTCCAAGGAGTCATAGAAAACGGAGATTATTTGTGTTCTGGAAGAAAAACATTTCTCTTTTGCCCCTTTCTTTTATGTAAGATAAGACATGAACCCATTCATATTCCTTTATATCTGTAACATCAGTGATGTTCCATAGCCTTCATATAATATCCCAAGTCTTTTAGCTAAAGAAGATTAGGACACAGCTCCAAGGATTCTTTATGATCTGGGAGACTCTTCATTAAGAAGTTATTGGATATGAATTGCCTGTTGATACCAACAAATATTTTATTAGCACACTTCTGTCTAAAGTTAAATTACTGGTGCATTTGCAGAGACCATTAACTGTTAGATCAAATGACTGTGTGGCCAGTACTACAGAGAATATTCTGATATTTTGTTCATGGAGATGTAACTTGGGAGCATTTATGTAGAAGACATTTTTGCTGAGGCAAGGCAAAAATGGACAACGTGGTGGGAGGCTGGAAAGCACCAAAGAGGTGACAGTGAGCTGGAGGCTTTCCTTGAGTGGAAAATTTGGGGACCAGTACAAGTGACACAGGCTGGTAATGTGTCAGTTAGTTGGAGTTTGATTTGCTGCTCAATCTGGGAGAATTCTTAAAAGGAAAGTTGTTTCATTTTAAGAAAGTTTTTTGTAATAAACAGAATTGGGTTCTAATGGGGTTCATACAGATAGAGCAGAAATCAAATTTGAGTGTAATTGGCACACAGAAGATGGAAGGAAAAGCAGGAAGCACAGAGCAGCAATGGCTGTCTGGGGCTGAGTGGCTCAGCAAGCGGTGTTAGGCAGCCAGTCTCCATTAAGAATGTATCCATAATGCATGAGCTTTGGAAACCCAGGGGACTGCCCAACAAAAAAGGAAGAATCCTCCAAACTACCCTTCAGAACGTGATGGGTACGTGGTCCCAGAAGGGGCCTGTCTGGAGAGCACATTTAGTAAGTAATGGTTCACTTTGGCAGTAGAGGTGATAGAGCACTAATGCACTACAAGCCAAGTGCTGGCTTCCCTTCCACTGCACTCAAATGCTCTGCTATTCAAGGATCCCTGCAGAGAAACAGGGCTTTTTAAATTATTTTTTTTTTATTTTACTTAGATTACCATTATTTTTATTTTATTTTGAGCAGATTGAAGAAGGGAATCCCTGCCTTAAATTTTCTTTCATATTGGAAATGCTAATGTCCTCCTGGCTATTAGTAAACACTTAAACTTTTAAATGTTAACCCTTTATTACACTGGTGTGACTCTAAAAATTATGTGTCTTTTTCAATAATGCTGGTGTTTAGAGCAATTGTTTGGATGTTTCCAATTGTTTGGAAACCATGGAAGTACTAGAACAGAGTGGTTAGTCTGAAAATGTGGATTTGGACTTTTCTTGAGATACTGTGATTTGGTCTTCACAAATTTGTGTGTCTTTTCAGCTAAAGTTATGTACCAGATCTACTGTCAATCATTGCAGTCCTATTTCTCATTTCTGATTTGTGGGGCCTACAGGATTATTGAGTGTTCCACTTGTGTTTCTTACCTATGTCAGAAAAAAACCCTTACAATGAGCATTTCTAACTTCTTCTCAGCACAAACATACTATTGAAAAAGCAGAATTATTATCTGAAGTCTCTTCCTCGTTAGAGTTACTTCTGCTAGGATGAAGCTGCAGCATGCAGTGATTGGGATGGCTGGATAAACGGAACTTGGAACTGAGAAAGTATTTCTTAGATGTCCATGTTTTGTCTTCTCTGTGGACTTGGCACTACATGTTAAGACAGACCTGGGACTGGCCTCCTGGGTCTTCACAAGGACTGTGGTGTATGACCTTTTCCATCAAAGAGAAGAGGCAGGAACTCATTTTGTACATGCCAGATTTATCTGCAGCGAACTAAAGAGCTCTGGAGAATATAACACCTGCATCCCAGGCACCACAGTTTGCAACTCCCGTACGCTTCGGCAGGCAGCTGCGGGAGGAGACGAAAAGCAGGGATCAAAATTCCAATACCATCAACAGCTTTGGCTCCACTGAAAACAAGCTTGGCAAAGGATAATGGTGAATTTGGTTCTCAGGCCTGAGAGGTGTCAATTCCTCCTTCTTTCCCAGTAAGGCTTCCTGTGTCCTGCATGGGTTTCAGTTTAACAAATAAGATTTGTGGAGAATTTAATGGTCTTGAACTGATGGAGTGTGCTCCAGGGTGAGACAAGGAGGATACCTGAATGTTCAGATTACTAATGGTGATTTATAACTCAATATCTCTAGAGAGAATCTGCAAATTGTGCTGGTCCTTTTTCTGAAGCAAAACCAGAAATATAATTCTTCATCCCACTATAAAAGGCACCTGTTATTAGTCTCTCAATACATAGAAAGCTGAACTAAAGAGGGAACGGGTCCATTTCTTAATTCGTGATGAGTAGAAAAAGTAGTCTACAGTTGGGCAAGGAAGCCTCAGAGAAGATTTTAGGAAGCATTTTCCTAAGTAATAGGCAATAGATAATGGTAGCAAGGCACTCAAATAAATGTCTTGAAGTATTTTAAGAGAATTTGTGTAAGGACAAATTGATCTTTCTATAGAGCAGGGAGAAGAATTTGATGTCAAGGCTCTTTCAGGCTATGATTCCACGATTTTTTACTAGGTTATACCTTTGGGTGAAGTCCTGGGCTTGTGGCACATAATTTTTTTTCTACCCTATTTCTACCCTTTACCATCAACAGAACAGGAAAAAGCCAGGGAAGTTTATTCTTGTGCATCTTTCTTATTCTTGTGTATCTGTCCATTTAGACACAGAGAGTTCTTGTTCCAACCTGGAATGCAAAGCACGACTCAATGAGATTAAGATGACTGAAATTTAGAAGGGGCTGTTTCTAAACCACTCAGGTTCCACATTTGGCCTGTTCCCATATTGGCACATGCTTCTGTATGGTTCCCATGAAGCCAAAGTAAATGCTGAGCAAGTCTTTCTCAGCCTTCTGCCAATACCTGGGCGTCTGGCAGTGAGTGTCATCCACTCCAGTGTGTTAGCTTGCTGGTATATGCCAGGCAGTTCAAGTTGCACTCTGCACAGCACTTGTTGAGTGAAGTTAATACCTAAAGCAGCGGTGGACTTAATTGTATTTCCTTTTATGTACAATTTATTTCTCAATGCATGGCTGTCAGTGTCATAAACCCTAGGGTCTAAAGAATGTATGATCTGTGGGGTTATATTTAGCCCATAAAAGTGATAGACTCTTTCTACTTATTTAGATTCCTGAAGAGTCCCATGTGACATTTGGCTCACCTGGAAGGTAGTTTAGTAACTTTTTGCCTCAGAGGGGCTTTATTTAATATATTAAATAAAAAGCTCCTCATTTTTGGTAGTTGCAGTCCTGTCTCTCTAATGACTTTCTCAGCTGTGCTGTGAACTTTTGCAGGGATCATGTTGCTTCCATGTCACAAGAGCCAAAGGTCACCTTGTAGGAGCAGCCACCTCAGTCAGTGGACACTGACCTGCCAGGTGACATTAATATTAGTGAGGTTAGTAACATCCCTAAACCATACTCTTACTGCATGTGTGTCTGTCTTCTAGAGCCACTCAAACCAGGGATCAACAGTATGGGCCGTTCTCAGAACATTCCTGGGTGTAGTTCACTGAACGTGGATGTCTGTCACATTACTGCCGAGACACCTATGAGAAACCATACTTGTTTTCTTCAAGTCCAAACTATTTTCTAGACTGTCCCAGAAAGGCATCAGAAATCCTGAGGAAAGCTGGCTGCTGATGGTGTCTGCTAAGGAGCTGAAAAAATTAAATTTAAAAGACTCTTTCAAATAATTCATTTTTCACTTTATACCTCTGCAATCTTTCAGTAATGCTTCATAACATCCTTCAAACTGTCGGTCAGACCTGGATTTTGCTTTGTTCTGAACAGAATGCATTAGGCCTCTTTGTCATTATCATAACCTTTGTCTCTAGACATCTCTTTATGGCGCTCAGGTTTTGTAGCTCCTGGAAGCTTTTCTGTTGTTATTGATTGTTGTAGCTGGTGCTGAATGCTCTTTCAATGTGACATAACAATTTTTACTTTTACCATCTCTGCATACTGCCATTTGGAAACAGACCACCTAGGAGGAACAGATGTGAGTTTTAAGTGATGAGGAGGTGTTAATTGATTCTTTTTGAGCTTTCTCTTCTCTCTTTTATTCACCAGGTTGTCTGCACATTTTGTTATAAATACTGTGTGAACACTGTAACAGGTTTATGTTCAGATCTCTTGATCCCTAGTCTTTTATTTTGGCATTGCTGATACTGTCCTGAGAAACTCTGAGGAGGGCTGTTGGTATCTTCACAGTATCAGGAAGGTTTCAACAGATGGGACCTGCTGGGAGATGGAAGGCCAGTGCTCCTTGTGTAGTCACGTCAGTGAATTCCCAGGTTCCTGTGCAAGCAGCCCCGGAGGAATTGGTCTTGTTGGAGATGGCAGTTCTATGGAGGATCATGAGGAAGAGCAGAAATAAACCCAGACTTTTTCTAAAATAGATTCAGGGTAAGTACAGGATCCTTCGATCACTCCAGACATGATTTTGCAGAAAACCCAGTGTTCAGCTGGCTTTGAAAGCAGAGAGATACTTGTCAGCAATTATTGCTGAGCTAGGGAGAATACGGTTAAGACAGATAAACTTGTCAGCTGTGTCAAACATGATGATGGAAGAGCAGAAGGGCCAGCTGCAAGGCTGAAAAAGACCTTTGTGTTTTACATGCAGGTAGTGTGGTTGTTCTTGCATAATGCTGCAGTTGAGAGTATCCTTTGTTTTTATATACACTAATTCCACAATTATTACAGGAAAAGAAAAAGCCATGAATGATGGGCTAAGAGGGTTGTATTATCACCACGAATCATGTTTGCTTTTGGCATCATTTTTTTTTAGGCCTGCATGACTGAATCTTTCAATTTAAGCTCCCCTTGTGATTGGGGGGATTAATTGGTCTCCTTCTACACGGTTGCTTTGCTCATCATCCATCTTTTGAACTTATCTCTTTTAAATTGTAACTGTTGCTGATTTTCTCCAAAGGATCTTCCTAGTCTTGGCTGATAGCCTTGTCAAATGTACTCTTTTTCCTGTAGAAGTCTGATGGTGTGAGAATCTCACTATGACATTTAATTTGAATCTGGCAGTGAAAACACTGAAGAGGTGACTCTATTGGGCTTCTAGGCTTTGGCTGTCTACACGGCTGGTTAGAGCCCCTGGAGATGAGCTTGGAAAGCCCAGGCAGACAAAAGGGTTCAAACTTGCAAAATGCATAAGCACAGTGTATCTACAATTGTTTTGTGTGTGTGATTTCCTTTGCCTGCTACCATTATTATTATGTAAAAGCAAGAGTAAACACATTTCATTTTTGTAGGACCTAGACAAAATAATATCTTCTGTTCTGATGTCTGGGAGCCAGCAGAGGGAGTGAAAGTTAACGACTAAACCCCCTTGGGCAATGCTGAACCGAGGCATGAGGTACAGCCTTCTGCACAAAAAGAATTGCACATCATATTCCTTTCAAGACCCATTAGAACTGAAGACTAAATAATCACTCTGCTGAACAGAAAAATATGATAGCAGTAACAAAAAACATTTTAATTCCATGCTTCTAAGTGGATATTAGCAACAATAACATTAAACAAAATTAAACCATAAAGAAATGCTCAAGAGTGTCATATTCATAGTCACCACGTAGAACCTGATGAGACTTCTGATGTGTTCTCTCCAGATCAGATGCCAGTGTGAAGGAAGTGAAAACTCTGTGTGTTGCCCTTGGCTTGTTCAGACTGTTGTGTTTACTTCTATAATGTTTTCCTCCCTCTTTCTGGAGGCGCCCCCCACCCCCACCCCACCCCCAATAACTTTTGTGTTTCAAACACTGTTTTGCTCAGTCACAGTGAAAGATGTTTAATGCATCTTCATTAATATACATGAAATGCTGTTACTGTTTTCTGCTGAGGAGGTAGCTGTGGCTTTTCCATCTCAGGTCTCAGCTGTGTCTATGAGTGTGAGAGTGACAGAGGGAAAGGGGAAATGGAAAAGAGAGTTGTTCTGTTTACATGTATAAGGAGCTTTAAAACCCCCAAAACATTCTTTGTTGTTCCTGTAGATTATATATTATATATATCCAGAAGACACTCAAAGCAAAGACGTGCCAGGAAGGGTGAGAGGGGGAGCTGTTTCAAATAGTTAAATTTTAAAGCCAGCTTTTAATCAATTTGGTGTGTGCTGGATTGGAATGATTGTCATGTTCTGGTGTCTTAATCAGAATTTCATATTCTAGAAAATCTCATGTCTTCTACAGACTTGAAACTGGAAGAGTGGCCCTTTTCCCTACTCTGCATGACCTAGTTCACACTAGTATAGAAATCAGAGCAAGGTTCCCATGTAGTGGTGTATCAGTAATTATAAAGGAATAACAAGAATAGGACATGCACATGTATTATTAATCAATCATGAAAGTAATTACAGTTCCTCGACTGCTTGGCCTTGTCCAGACCATTTCTTATGTTAATAAATAAAAACATTTTTGTTACTGAAATGAATCCCAGTGTCTTCACTTCTCAAAACAGGAAGATGAGTACACCAGCAGGTGCACTTTGAAATTATAGTGACGTGCAAGCATAAACTATCTAATGAAAATAAAGCATCTCTTTCAGTGTTACAGAGTCAGGAACATTGGTGACTTCTGGAAAAGACTGTTTTCTTTTTCATTTGCTCCAGTCAGCTCTGGTCAGTGGTCTCCTCCCTAAACTGTATGCATTGAGGTCTGTATGTCTGTTCTAATGTAAGACTGGTAATTTGCAGTGTTTCAGAAAGTCACAAATGTTAGGAGGTTGTGAAATAAACCCCAGAACACTCAGAGGAAAACTTTAAGGAAAATAACTCTGGGGATAAACCATTAAAGATGATACAAAGGAGTGTAATTTCTCAAGGTAAAATGAGATGATGAAATTTGCTCTTGACTGTGAGTCAGCGTACAAAGGAGCACATTTCTAAGAAATGTGATAGAAGTACAGCCACTGACTAAGAGTGAATAATATTCTTAGAATACACTTACTGCTGCACTGGTCAGGAGTAGGGACTAGACAGTCTCTGCAATCTGTAATTTTGTAACTGAATGGATTTGTTCACAGTTTCAGTACATGGTAGGAAATAATATCTGATATTCTTGCAACACCTTTCAGCAAATGATTTGAAATAGCTTTAATTAATGCTTGAAATTCTCCTTTGTGATCAACAGGTGCTCTGCCTCTTACACACAAACTGGTAGAGTGAGCTGAGTATGAAATGCAGCCCTGTCTACATGGGCCTGTGCAAGATCTGTGCATTGCTTAGTCACTGTGGTCAGAAATGAAACACACCTTGTCTGGGCTGCCGAGTGGCTCAGCCTGAAGTGTCTACACGAACTGTCCACCAGGACCTGGCAGCAGATCAGCAATTAAGTTTGCAAATTATTCTGGTAAAAATATGCTCAAGAATTCAACATATGATCTGTGAAGAAATCAATTTGAATCTTCTGCTGAGCTGCAGGAGATGCTTGTTCAGCTGTAATTGACAGGGAAGATGTTCTACCAGGTGACATCTCACAAGCATTACTAAGTCCTTGTTTTCTATACTCCAGGTAGAATCCATGCCGTAGTGAGGAGTGCTAGTAGTGAGGATGACTTGATACAAAAGTAGGAGACTATCAGAATCTGAATCAATGTTTGAAAAGAATCAAAAGCTCTTTTGTCTACTTTGACACCTGATACTCTGCAGCAAAGATTTCCACTTCCAGTGAATAAAACTGCCGTAGGCCTTGTTTCCTACTCCAACTATCCAGGGAGTAAATCTCTCCAATAGTTCCAAACTGCATCGATACATAACATCAAGAGGAATGTGCAGCAGAATGGATATAATGTGAAAAATCTACAAGGCTGAAAATAAAAACTAAACAACCCTCTGATCTGCACGCATAATCCCAGGGTGCAGCTGACCCAGAATTGTAATGCAAATATTGTAGTTCAATCAGGCTATTTTAAGACAGGATAGGAATGAGGCTTCTACTTTCCCCAGAAGGAATGTACATCATTGCCTCTTCTTTAATTTCCTTTTGATTAAAAAAATATTAGACTGTCTGAAGAGTGTGTGCTATCTTTTCTGTGTGTTGAAGGAAGGAGAAAAATCAAAAGGAATGAGAAATACAGGTGAACTTGTCAATTCAGGTTCACTGGGAAAAGCTTAGAGCTTTTTGTTAGGTGCTTTTTATATGATTTAGTTTGGCTGATTAGGAAATTCAATTTCTTTCCTTCTTTCTTTCTAAAATTCTGAAATCTACTGCTGAGATTCCAGATAAGGAGGGAACAAGGGGATACAAGTTAAGTTGCTGTGCAATTCTTCCCTCACCAGTTGTTCAGGATGTATTTATATAGCCGTTAGTGAAGTGGTTAGTGAGATGGGAGGTTTCCATACCTGAAGTATGCTGCAGCTGAGCTTTAGTTTTGCCACATTTGTTGCAGCTAACCAAAATAACTGGTGGCAAAACATTTATTTTTTAAATTTGATTGGGGTTTTTTTGAGGTTTTCAGGATATTTCCAAAATGAAAGAAGATCTTAAAAAAATTCCAAATAGTTTGCTACGTTTTTTATCATTGAACTGATTTTTTCTTGTATTCTCTGTCTGCTTTTGAGCCAAATGGGTTAGCTCGTTGTGGTTGAGATGTGACTTTTGACCATCTGCCAGAACCTTTGAATGGCCAATGTCTAAAACTATCCAGCCCCAGGACATATAGCAGAAACCATTTTTACTGCTTTTCACATTCTCTAAAAAGTGTTTGGGAAATGTCAGCTGCAGAAAACACCCTTTAATGACTAACCAGTATATGATGGCGAGAGCAGCTTTCCCTGACAGCATCATGGAGACACCAGAGAACGAATAATGTTTTGACCAAAACCCAGGAGATGATGGTTTTCCTATTAAGAAGACAAGACCAAAGAAGGTCGAGGAAGGAAAACTGCTGACACAGAGAGCAAGCTGTAGGCTTTATCAGGAGTATCTTTAAGCAATGGAATGTAGAATTAGTTGAAGCTCTTGAATTCCCGTTTTTGTAGCCAGTTTTACTGTCCCACAGCTAGTTTGCATTGTGTAGCTGAACGGCAACGGTGTGACTACAGTGCTGATACAGTAATTTTACATGAAGATTTGCATGTGGTAGATAAAGGAAAATCAGGCTTTGTCCTGATGAATATACACATACACACAAGTAAAGTGATGCATAAACTTTCTTATCCCTGACTGATGAGAGCCTTATGTTCTCTTGAGGTTTTTTCTCTTTAGTATGTAATATTATGTAACAGTTTCTATTACTTTGCGTGTTGATCTGTCACTCCCACACTTCTCAGATAAAACCAAAGATGGTTGCTTCACGCATGAAACTTGAAAATGTGAAATTTTAAACTCTTCACGGATTTCAGAAACTCATCTGTCCTCCCAGAGACTGGGATGCAGTCTCTGGGAGGACAGATGCTGGATGCAAGCTATAGAAACTGTCATGGAGTGGAAAGCTTTGCAGTATTAATTAGAGGATGGAGGAAATTCCTTACACTGTTCTGCATGTGTATGAAGGGAATAAAGTCTGTGTTTAATGAAGTCTAGGTATGCCCAGCTACTGCAGTACTGGGTGCCACAGAACTCTTTGGCTAAATAATTTACAGGAATTTAAGTGACAATATCCGGAGTGAGATGGTGCTGGTAGTTCCAAACAATGACCGTAAAACTGTGCCTCATATCGTGGTTTTTGGGTAGTGCAAAGACATTTCATTTCTTTGGTCTTTAGAATTTTTAAGGTTGGTCTCGGTATTTTTTTTTAGTTTCTTTTTAGCGTCTTCCCTCTTTTGCAATGCATTAGTTACTATAGTAACTATGCTGTGAATGGTATAGAAAGAGGCTAGTGCACCCTAGCAGTGAAGTATAAAGCCACTTTATATAATAGTTTGAAATTTATATCATGATTTTGAAAATACAGCAGTTTTTGTGGTGGTTTCCATGACCACGTTATGTGGTATAAGTATATATAGCACTCTTAGGTCATCACTGGTAATTACCCTCTTCTGCCAACTAACATACAGGGGATGACAACAGCCCTGCCTGAAATTCTACTCCACAGACAGAGCATTTTGAAACACACATCCACCCAAGCACTTCCCTACCATCCGTTTTCACATTCTGACTATGTTTAGTTGTTACAGAAAAGTAATCTGTACCTGTAGGCATAATGCTGGAGTATAGTTAGTGTAACTTCCACTCACTGAGTGGATGGTTGGTGGGGAGTTGTGTCTGGACCAGCCACTACTCACGGTTGATTGAAATGCTTCACAGTACTATATTACATCCCACTGGTATAAAAACCACAGTATTAGTGGTGTGATCTGTTATCTCCTGAGGCATCCAGCCTGAGTCAGTATTGTCACAGATCAATGCCAAACATTGCAGAAAGCCAAGGTGGAGTAGGAAATGCTCCTGAAGCCAGGTCTGACCTGTAGCTTCAGCATAGCTTCAGGAGACACTGAAGTACAGGGCATTCATTGATAATGATGTATTACACACCTGGTAACTTTTGCTTCTTCTGGGTGTAAGAGACTTTCTTCTTCAGGGGAGCGAATTCCAGCACAGCCTGGTGTAAATTCATATTTAAGTAATTGTGTTGTACCCATCCCTGGAGTTCTGAGTGAAAGCATTACCGCTCATTTCTTCCTGTCCTAAACACAGCGCTGCCAACTCGCGTGATTTTATTGAGTCTCAGGATAGTTGCTGTATTTTCAAAAAGTTCCAGCTCCTGAAGTAATGCAAATATGTGAAATCTGTTTCATTACATAAAGGGCACACTTCAAGTTCTCTCAGCTGGGGAAAAAGCTCGAATGTGTGACTTGGTGCACTGTTAAGGCTAGGAAAAAGATAAATTCAAAAGAATTCTTTTTCATGTAGCTGCTAATTTAAGCAAGTATCTTTTCAAGTTCATGTCATAAATTTAGGATGCTTGGACTTGACAGTAATGTATTGTTTGGTTATTTTTGGTGTCATGCCATGCTATGCCATGCTCAGGAGATTGAATATGCCATATCTCTCTCTGTAGA
The DNA here is from genome assembly GCA_013399135.1 of Heliornis fulica. Lineage (NCBI taxonomy): Eukaryota > Metazoa > Chordata > Aves > Gruiformes > Heliornithidae > Heliornis > Heliornis fulica. The sequence continues at coordinate 718,154 of VXBZ01007846.1, read as the reverse complement.
GTGTCCTTTTCATTACCTTATAAAAAAGAAGTCTAAACTAGAAACCAATTTAAGAGTATTTTAAGATCCTTGGATGGAAGCTGTGAAAAATACATCTAGACTCTTAAATATATGTTAATATATGAAGCATATGAAAAATTCTAAAAATCTTATTTGCATGACCTGAAAGTCTGCTGATGTTTCTCTCTGACTAATAGGGCAGATTCTTGATGAGCTGGCTACTTCCTTATTTAACTCTACCAGCCACTTAATAGATGCCTTATTCTTAAGGCACAATGAGTAAAAGACAGTAGTTACCAGAGGAAAACAGCTAGGTCCCACCAAGGTGTACAGAAGAGAAAATCCAGTGTGAGCACACATGCTTGTACGGGTGTACGTGTGTACAGACAGTTGCTGGCACGCTGCTTTTGGACGAGCACTGGTCAGGAATAAAACCAGTGAGCAGGTTACTTCACAACTGCTCTTGAAATACCTGGAACTGACCACTGACCTGGTACTTGGCTGACAGTCTCATCTTGTCTTATCTACTCACCTATCTTGGCAGCGTCCTGCACTTCATCAGGCAGCAGATGCAAGCCTGTAGTTTCTCCTCCAAGGCAAGCTGTCCGAGGCATTCCTCGCTGTGCGGTAGTAGGATGTTTATTTCAATAACATGAGCTCTTGGGTTCCTGTGACTTGGAGCCTAGAGAAGGGGGAAGGAGCAGAAGAGGAACTGGAATGTTTCTGCACAAACCTCTGGCTACGGAGCCCAGTAACCTCTCCAAAGCACTGTCATATTTCAGCCAAGTTATAGAGGGACTTGGAAGCTTGCTCGAGGCAGGCCTACGAGGACTTGCATTGTTCACATTATTGCTGGTATTCTCTGTTTTCTGGACAACAGCCAACAGGAAATTCCTGGGACAAATCTTTCCACTTTTTTTTTTTATATTTAGGTGGGGAGGGGGAAAGGAAAGAGAGTGAAATTAAGTCTTACAGAACAAAGAGGTCAATATTAACTTTGAATCACAGATATGTAAAGTTTTAGGCCACCTTTGTTTTATTTTTTCCTCTGAAGGATTTATGACCTCACACGTGTTGTTTCTGTGACATCAGATGGTGTTGCCATGGGAACCATTTTATTGTCAAAAACAAAAGAATTTTGAAGAGTTCCTCAGCAGCACAGGACACAGAGTGCAGAGTATAAAGAAACTATTTATATCTGGATGACAAATCTGTTTCACTGGGCCCGTGATTTTTCAGCTCTGTCCTGCTAGAAGCAAGAATAAATCTGGCAAAAACAACAGCAGTTGCACCTGTTAATCCGGGGCTGAATTTGTCCCTACATGCAAAATCTCAGGATTTTCCTCTCTTGCCTCCCCCCTCCAAATGACTGATGGTTTCCAAATGCTTTAACATATGAGAAGTAACAACAATCTGCTCACAGGGGCTTTACAGAAGCAAAAGCTTGATAAGTAACAGGAAGTTTGTATTGTGTGGTTTTGGTTGGTTTAAATAGACACTGTACAATGCTGAATGCAATTCACGCAGAATGAAGTATCGAGGACTCACATTTTGCTTCCATAATAGCTCAAAAATCACTGTGCATGAGAGATTTGGTAGTTTATATTGCTAAATATAGAGCTTTCTAGTTCCTTCTGAGATAGGAGGGTGAGACCTGCTGGCCTGCGATGGACCCATAGGTAAAAAAAAGTACAAATGCTGCGATCAAGCATAGTTGAAGTGTAGAAAAAAGTTGAAACCCTAGCTGAAAACATCAGGGGATGAGCTTGCTAGAAAGTGTTAACATGTAGTAAAGCCAGGAGTTTTATGTCCATAAAAAAACATGTGTGTATGACGTGTGTACTGAAAACATGCTCTGATGAGCCCTCTGATCAAAAGTCTACTTGCACATCTGCATGCAGAGTCTATTGATCCCATAGTAAACGGGGACAGCCTAGTTTTCCTTAAGAAAAATATCACCGTGGGTTCCTGGAGAAAGTTGTTAGAGGAAATTTTAAAAATTCCTTTCACATATGTACCCTGCTCTAGTTAAGATTCTGCAGCTGCCGAATTTAGTGCCCCAGAACTGTTGCCATATTCCAAGAGACAAGTGATCTCATTGCCATATATTTGCTGGAGTAAAAGTAATATACACAAGGGGATAGGTAGGTTAAACGCCATATGGTTAACCCCAACATCTCTGTTTTAAATGACTGCCTGTGTTTGGGTTTATATCAGCATTTTGCAATGTTTTGCTGATCTTTTCTTTTGTAACAAGGTAACCTGGGGAGGGAGAGAATGATAGTAACTGTAATTACTACCGATTTATATCTGTTCTCTGTCCAATCCACCTCTACATTCCTGTAGACCTAAGCAGCTTAGAAGTGGATCTGAGGGAATATCAAGGATGCAGAATCCCAGCATGGGAAGGAGAAGGAAAGTGCTGCTTAAACATTGACACATTGCCAGATGTAGTGCTTTTTAACATTGGTGTGGGCTTGTTCACACTTGTCAAATCATACTGTGCTTGCTAATGTTGCATTTTCATCAAATATATTAGCTCTCTCTCCATTCCCACTCTTCAGCAATCCTTTTCTTTCTGAATCCCCTTTATTCCCTTCATTCCACTGTTCTTTGTTTTCCTGTCCTTCTCCTTCCTTCCCCCTCTGCCCCCACCCCCCTTCTCTTATGGTTATTTGCTTGCTTTCTGCCTGATTCCCCTCAGCAGAAAAAAAAATCAGTCTGACCCAATCTACATTTTTTAGAACACGTAGGTTAAACAGATGACTGCCTGGAGGAATTTACAGTCTCATCCTGACATGCAACATGCAAGGAATACATAGGCTGATGTACGAGAGTAGGAGTAGTTAGTTGTTAATCAGCAAATGAGGAATACATGAAAGAAACATGTTTGGGATTTTCTTAGGAAAAAAAGGTGTAGCAGTGTATGTCTGCCCTCAAGAAATGGGATGCTTTTTTGGTGTACCAGTGGGTAGTGTCAATGAGGAAATGGAGTTGAGGCCTGAGGAGCAGTTTGTGCAGAATACTAGGATGCACCAGAAATAACTCGTTACAGTAGGTGGGAGTTTCTTATAGGTGAAAAAGGGGCTCTTGAATTATCTGTTGAAAATAGCTGAGATTTATGAAGGGATTAAAAAAAACAAACCAACACATAGAGTAGCAGAACATCCCCTCTTCCCTCTTGTTTTCAATGTATGCAAGAGAAGGAAGTATCTTATCCCTTTGCTCTCTCAGCTCTTCCCCATTGCCTGTGTAAGGATAAAAAGGGAGCATTGAACTCTGAGTGTCTGATTTGGTTGGACAGGAGAAATACTGAGAAGATTTTTGCTGAGGGTACATCTGTAGGCAGCAAACAAGGGTGAGTGTAAAGGAGTTGTCCTGAAAGGCTCTTATCTAGGATCTGATCTCATTTCATCCAAGTGGGGGATGTCTGACAAGCACACACAGTCAAGCAGGGCCAGTGTTAAAACCAGGCCATTGCCCTTCGGTGCTCTGAGAGCTGCTGCTGGAGTGAGACTGTTGAGCAGTACTAAATCCTAAAGGTTCACTCTGATAGTGTGAACTACGTAGGTTATAGTGTCTAGCTGGTGGTGGATGTGCTTAAAGGCAGGTATCTTACCATAATCACTTATTTTTTTAACTCTAAATTGTAATTCTTTGTATTCTTATGGTGAGAAATGGTACTGGATCTAAATCTTCTCTTTATACAGACAGAATTTTACAAACCTCAAAAGGAGATTTTGCCAGGGAAGGATTTCAGCTAGTGGTCCCCCAGTAATGTCTTGCACATTCATCCAAAAAACAGCAAGCAAGTTGTTGAGGAAGCAAAGCCAGTGAAGAAGTCTCAGTCCAAGCTGTAGCAGCTTGGGCTGCTAGGCCTGGAGCCTTTGCTGAGTGGGTCACAGGGTGGGATTTGGTCTTTGGTGCCTTTCTAAGAGTGTGCACAGGACAGTTACTCATTGTATTCATAGACTAAAGGCACTGGCTTTGGTAGGATTCAGGTGAGCACTGCTGCACTGGGAGACTCGGGAAAAATCTGATCAGATCAGTTATGCTGTAGAAGCAGACAAAGCTCCTTGATCCACCAGTATTAATGGAAGAAGAACTATAAATCTGCTCTACCTCTATATCTTGTCATCCTTACAATGGGTTTATTCTCTGGTTTTGTGTCAGCTTAGTGTGTGGCATCCACACTCGCTGGGATACAGATTTCTAAATCTGATAGTTATGAACCACGGCCTAGACTGTGATGTTCTGGAGTCCTCATATCCTGTGGGTCACAAGGGAAAATAACCAAGGGGTTTTTTTTTGATAGTTCTGTTTCTTCTTATTCAGGGAAAGGATATGGTGTGTTCAGACATGGACTTACCACAATTTATCCATCTTCCCAATCTGAGGCCTTTCTGTGTTTGGGAAAAGGTTTGTGGGGGACTGCAGTAAATCACGGGTAGTTACATGTAGAAGATACCGAGCTGCTGGCACTCTGCGAAGGCTGTAGGTATTATAATGAACCTTTATCAGAATACAACTTGTGTGAGCCTCTGCATTGGTGATTCCTTTTCATCTGAAAGAGGTTTTACCTGAATTAGTGGTTTGGTTTGGTCACCTTCTTTAGGAGCACCACAACTTCCCAGCTGGGATATAAAGATCCAAAGCAATGATTGGTCTCATAGATATGACTGAGCCAAATATGCAGTGGGGATACTCCATCCATGGAACCAGGCGAAATCCAGTCCCAGCAAAGCCCCAGGGCTTCATTTAGTGTATGCTTTCATCTGGTAACGTGCTCCTATTGTACAAAATTACTTGCAGGATGTAGCCAGAAGTGGCTGCAGTTTAAATGTCAGACTCAAACATAAAGACATGAAACAGGAGGAACAAGAAGTGCTCCCATGCCAGTGTATCAGTTCACCCCAATAGTTCACACCGTGAGCAGTCCTACGCCTGCCCCCAGCTTCACATTAGTAGGTATAGCGAGTTCTGGTCGTCTTTGCCTACCAAAGGATACCTGAGACAACCTCAGGGAACTTTAATTTCAAATTCCCTCCCTTCCCCACCAAAGTCAGTCTTGTGAAGAAGGAAACTGGAGGTAAATGTTCCTGCTTTTCATCTGTGGGGTGGGGCAGCAATTCCCAGCCCATGGCTTCATGCCATAGTTTTTGCCACTATTCTATAAAGATTTAAAAACTTTCATCTTAGAATGAGAGAACAGCTGGGGTGATTCAATCACTCTGTGCCCTGTGGCTGTCTGCAATTTCCTCTTTCTTCATGACTAGTGCAAGCATAATTGTTTGGTTCTTTTCAGAAGGGAAGGTTGTATTCGTTTCTTTTCAATCATGAATATGCATCCCTTGGACCCTATGTTGGATTTTTGGTTAGAGAGGAGAGAACCACTATGAATGTGAGTGCAAGAATAAAAGATTAAGGCCTGCTACAGCCCTGAGACATGGAGGGAGATGGCACACAATGGATTCATGGGCTGAAGCAGTACTGAAGACAGGAGCCGTGTCAGAGGATGGGGAGGTTCTGCCATATGTAGTAGTTCATACGGGGTGAGGAAACAAAGGAATTCTTACAGAAAAGCAGTGCTGACATTGTTTTCAAGTTAGGCTTTTTGTTCTCACTGGTCCTATGAAATCTCATGGTGAACCAGTCTAAATTATTACCTCCTAATGCTATTGTTTTTGTGAGAAAGTTATAAATCTTATTTTTTTGTGCACTTTCCTTGATAACACACGGGTATTTGGCCACATGATTTCCAGGGTTAGTTGGTGCAGTTGTTGGTATTACGTTATCTTTGTCTTAGAGCTGGCAGTGTAATTAAAATACATTAATAGCAACTGTGCTTTGGTGCTTCTAGATTCTCAGCTGAGAAATTGATTTCAACGTGCATAGAAATAGAAGGAGTTTTATAAATCTGCATGTAGGATCATGGAGGATCCATATCCCCATGACTTCTGGGAAGTGACAAGCATTTTAGCTTAAAACTTCTACAAGACAAACCGAGAACATCACAGTTTCACTCCTTCATTTATAACCCAAATGTTTAAAGGAGAGGAAGAACTCCAACTTCATTTATTTATATGACTATGGACAGTTCAAATTGTACAAAAATCATAAATCAGATCCCAGAAAGAAAGAGATTGTTCTAGATTCCTTTTACTTGCTGGATGGCCTTTAGAATTCAGTTTTCCAGGCTTTTCTACATATTTCAGAAACTATCCTCTAATCGACAGGGGTGATTGGTTCTTTATTCTTGGAGTTCAGACTTTGTGAATATAATAATAAAAAAACCCCAAACCACAAGACCAGCCAAAAAAAAATAAGAGTGATGTTTGCATATATCTGGGTTATGACCAACTTGGTGGCTGATGTGTTGTGTACTGGTTTAAAAAGGAATTTGTTCTGCTTGCTCAACCTTAAATTCTTCACTGAGATCTGGCTTTTACACATGTAAAACAATGTTTTTCCTGCCCTGAGTGTAACCAGGGTGCCATAGGTCTGGGGAGGCACATGCAGGGACAGTACGGTGAGAGGCTTCCCTTAGACTTCATTTAGGTAAAATTAATTTTGACATTTGCTTCCCTATCTTACTGCCTGTCTTGTGTGAAAGGGGAATAAGCACTAGGATTTCCAGGTCAGAGTAGAGGAACATGAATCAAACAGAAGCCGGTGGGAAGCTTGCCAGTGCCTGCCTACTCCTCGCTTCTGCCTGCTAGTCTGTAATATATATGATCACTAAACACTACTCTAAAAGGAGGAGAGGAAAAAGACAGGTCTTTGTCAGTATGGGGAGGGGTAAATGGAGAAAGTGAGTGACAGGAACCCCTCCCAGACTTTATGCTTTAGAGATTCAGATTTGACTGCAGCTGCCTGCTGTATGTTCACTTCAGCCCACTGGGCATCATCAGGTTTTTGCCTTAGTCCCCAACTCCATCAGATAACAGATCCTTCTCTTTGTGGGCATTCTCAAGGAATCTGCTCAAAAGCTTTGCAATGTGAGGAACAGAAAAAAAAAACCCAACCACATTGCAGGCCTGACCTGCTCTTCTCTGCTGACTACTGCCCTCAGCCAGCCAGAGCTCTCTCACTGCTGTCCCCGCTGCGATACCCGTCTCGATCTCTTGATTTAAGCATAAGTAACTATGCAATTCCCTTATAAAGGGGTGGTGGCCATTTGAGATGAGCAGCAAGCCTGCTTTTTACATTAGCTGTTCCTTCCTCACTTGCTTTTAACAGCTGTGCTGGCAGGTAAACTCATTCACCCTGTATACAAAGAGCATAACAGTTGATTTGGGGTTCCCTCCCCGTGTGCTGCCATTTCCACATGTACGGCCCGACCAGCAGCCCTGCGCGGCTCCTTAGTTGCGGGTTAGAGGCAGAAAAATGTCCCCTTTCTGCCAGTAAATAACACTCCTGAGTGTTTCTCAGCTGGTAGCCCAGTCCCCTGCAGCATTTTCATCAATTTTGCACAGTGCCAGGAGGGTAATTTTTGCCTCGGAGAGCGCAGGAGCTGCACGGTGTTCCTCCAGCTTGGGCAGAGCCGGCTGCACGTCAGGCTCCTGCCGCTCCGCTCCTTCACACGGAACTGTCGACTTGACTTCACTTCAAAACTGCCTCGGATTAACAAGGCTGTTGTTGGACTGTAGATGTAAATGTAAATGTAAATGTAAGTGTAAGCCATTGTTTTTTCTGCTTTCCTGACATGGTTATTGTCCGTGTCAGTGCAGCCTGGAAACGCGAGCGGGTATGTTGTATGGATCAGTTGGGCCACGGAAGCGGCGCGTGATGCCTTTGGCCTTCTCTCAGAGCTCCTATCCACTCACCCCTACCCTCAACCCAGGGTGGAAATGACCTCTTCAGAAACACCAGTGCCTGAAGGCATCCTTAAATATCGATGGAACAAGTGTGGTAACGAGAGGCTTCTTCCAACTTCCTTCCCTGAAGCTCTGGCTGCCAACCCCCGAGTCTGGTTACACCAGGTACTCAGGCTGAGGAATGAGAACATCAGCTTCATGGGGAATGCACAGAAGCAGCTCAGGGGAACATCAGCTCAGGTGATGTAAAAAGGCAGGAGATTTTGTAAGTAAAATCCTCTGCTCCCATCTTTTAGGAGTCTTTTCTGGAAAGATCTCCAGGGGGAGGTGACTGGTACAAGGAAAACATCCATTCTTGATAAGGAGAGAGTGGGGCTGCAGCCTTGGGACCCACATATCCTTCTGAGAAGATCTCAGAACTGCTCTAGGAATATGCTGGGAATCCTCTGTGGGCAATATTTGCAATCTTTATAAGTGAAGAAACAAAGTCATTGGTGGGTTTCTCTATGGCAAACAGACACTGTTGAAGGCTCTGCACCTTTCTGCAGGCAAAGGAGAAAGATGTCTGTGGTATCTCCTCTCTGGTCTTCCTATCTGACAGCTCATGGCACATATCTAAAGAGCATAGTTCATCAGGAAAGAAATTCTGACTCTTTTAAGAGGAAGTTAAGACTTCAGGAATGTTGGAGGTCGCCGTTGTGGCACCCAATTTACATGCTCACAGAGCCAAAACAAGGGTTTGGAGTCCTCAGTTCCACTGAGCTGAAGTTGGTGAAAGTCGTTTGGGCTCAGCATTCCTTAGATGAGCTGAAGCCACCAGAGAGTCACTCCAGAAATGTCCCCAGCTTATGGAATTGTTTCTTGCAGGTTTGTCTCTCCCTTGAGGACTAATTCCTGCTGTTGCACATTGCTCTCCATTCATTGACATGTTTTGTGAAATATGACTTTGTTTTCATATTGCACTTCATTTGGCCACCTAAGTTACATAACACTATGTCTGCTTCCTGAGTGATACTTTTTAAACTGGATTATGGCAAGGATCTTAAAAAATAATTAAAAAACCCCATGGGATTAATGAAACTGCAGTTCTTTTGGTTTTGCTTCTGTCACTGTTCTGCACAACAGGAAAAATCTAAAATATTTTTCTTTTCCTAAAACAAAGGTTCCAGGCAGTCATGTAGCCACAGAAATGGAGGCTTTAAGAAAACATTATAAAACTGAGATTCATTACAAAATCTTGAGAGTGGACAAAGCACCAGCACTCACCCACGGACAACAGCTCTTGTGGTTGGCAACAGAAAAACAAAAAGACAAATGCCACACATCATGAGCACTCGGGACAAAATTCACCATTGTTTCCATAAAAAAAACCATCCCCACAACACAACAAACAAAAACACAACCCAAACCAAAAAACCCAAGTCATTTATTTGTGTTATTGTCCTCTGGCTGCTTCCTGACTGGTATTTTTTCTAAACTACTTTGTGATCCTGGGGTCAAACACAGAATAAAGTCCAGGGAGTCTAGGCAAAGTGAGCTTTGCTGGATATGAGAATAATTAATGAAATATTGTGGCAATAACTGATAGGTCTCTTTTACTGAACTCCCACTTTCCTTAACATCATGTTCTTTCTTCTTTTTAGATTCTAAATGTTTTTATTAGAGTAAATGATGTGACTCTGAGGATAACCTTGCTCTGTGGTGTTATTTATAAGTGAAAAGGAAGAGTATAAAGATATAAATTCACAATTTTTCAGCTTCATCCCAGCTTTCTCACACCATTGTATGTTTCCCAGAAGGCCACATGCACAGCCCTTCCTCCACAGCTCTGGTGGCACTCACCAAAACCCTGAGAAACTCCTTGGGGCTACCTGGGCTGGTGGAGGGTGTCCTTGCCCGTGGCAGGGCTTGGAACTAGAGGGGCTTTGAGGTCCCTTCCAAACCAAACCAGTCTGGGGTTCTACGATTTGGGAACTTCTCTGTTTCATCAGGAGTTGGACTTGATGATCCTTATGGGTCCCTTCCAAGTCAGGATATTCCATGACTCTGTGCCCCAGCATTCTTTCTTCCCATACACTTCCCAATCAGCACACTGCAGTGGGGCTCATAACTCATCTCATCTCAGGTTGTGGCGCTCTGATCTTGTGGTGTTCTCTCCTAAACATCTGCTCTGCACGCCTGCTGTTTGTGTTACCCACAGTTCAGTAAGTGTTCAACAGCTGGACTGGCTGCAGCATTGCAACTGTTGGTGTCCTGTTGCACTGTGGAGTACACCCACTGAGTACTGTTACACATTCTATCCACAGTCATAATCCTCACTTACAGATTAAGGTTTTCCTAAGAGCACCTCACCCCCCTGTACAGTTAGTACACATAAAACTCCATTACATTTCTTGCAACTAATTTTGTTGGCTCTTCCCTTTTGTCCCTCTGTGGCATCTCGCTGCATTTTTCATATCTTTCATATCTTTCCCTGGTTTTGCCTCTCCCTCGAGGTGGGCCGAG